>JABWIB010000150.1:146463-157524 GCA_016617825.1 Platyplectrum ornatum | reverse complement strand
ACTACCACTCACACTCCCTTGTCAAACACTATGAAACCACATCGCTCACGTAGAAATCTTAATGCTGTTAATATTGACCAACTCTCTCAATCTATTCAACATCTTCTCTCTCCAATTTCTGCACATTGCATAAAGCTGATTGATACAGGCTGGATAGCCAGGACTGTAAGCATTACCAGTGAAAACAATATCTATTAAAAAGGGACTGAGCAACCAGGAGTGAGAAGTCATCTAAAGACACATCCCATCAAGGTGGACTTTGGACGCCCTCCTGTACCAATATTTTGCAAGGTGTGCGGCCTGAGTGGATTAATGTTCCTTGCATAATTATTCATATCTATTTATCATATGCTGAGACCAGCATATCAGAAGTGCTATAGATACCTGCAAGAGACGTTACTATAGATCACAGATTTCGGGTTATATTTCATTTTATTGTACATTTATTTCCTATTCTATTTGTTTTTATATATGTTTTTCTTGTATTCTTAATTACCAATCACTTGTATGTGTATTTATGTGTCAGACAGTTTTAATAGCTTTTTTCACGCTGCATAGAACAAAATGTTATATTTCATTAAGGGAATTTCCTAAGTGTACCTTTATACAGCTATCTTATAACCAAGTGTACCTTTATACAGCTATCTTATAACCAATTATCTAGATTTTTATCTTGGGGTTACTACGCTGTACCGCTGAATTAAGATTTTATTACCACCAGTTTAAGTTACTGGAAGTTCATATATAATTTTCAGTCATTTGTTTGTTTTTTTTTAAAGTTCATACAGTGCCCTGTCTTCTCACTGTAATCATTAACTTCCTTTATTTAATTATAGGTCAACATAAAAGCCCCATATGGAAATATCTCTTTCACTCAATCTCCAACTAGCTGCATGGCAGCTACATAGAGCTCATACACCATCTAGAGGCTGTTTTGAGGAACTAAATAAAAAGAAAACAAGTTACTGCCTTGGGCTGACCTCAGGGCATCATGTGACATAGAGAAACACATGGAATATGTCAAGGAAAAAAAAATAATGAGAAAAATCAGGAAAATTAAGATGATGTCATAAATAACATCATCTTGAGAATTACAATGCATACTCCTTAAGCACGGAACATTTGCTAACTCTTATGACACATCACAATGACATATTACAATATCAAACCAAACAGATACACAGGGGCAAGCTGCATTGGTGGTTCAGGGCGCTCATGTGTGGCCTTTAGAAAGTAAAAGCAGCCTAGATCATTGGTGGTTCTACTGATCGCCATGTGCGGCCTTCATATGCTTATAACGGATTCTCATTCATTGGTGGTTCAGTGGGGCTGCTGGCCGCATCGGCTGCCAGGGTTTCCTGTGTTAATATATAAATTATATATATCAGTGGTTCCCAAACTTTCTCAGTCGAGGCACCCTTAGGGTCTCCAAAACTTTTCTAAGGCACCCCTATAATAAAATAATTTCCATTTTTTAAAATTTTTGAGTCAAAAAAGTGTAATAACTGTTTAGGTAAAGACAGAAATACTTCAGGTTGACATTAAATCTTGTATAGCTCTTAAACAGGATGTAAAATTGTGCTTCTAAGTAACACTAGCAACGTGGAACATTCCGCGGCACCCCAATGAGAGCGTCGCGGCACCCCAGGGAGCCACGGCACACAGTTTGGGAACCACTGATATATATTATTATTTACAATAGTGTAAATCTTTTTTCATTTTTTCAAAACACATACAGCTTCTTCATAAGATCTGCGTACCGCAAATATATAAAATCTGTGCATAAAAAGTACAAACAGCCGGGACGTCCGACGTCATTTGCTGCAAGCCACTCTTCGCTAACCCCACCTCTACGCGTTGCGTCAGTAAGACTTCATCAGGAGGCGTGTAACACGGAAGTATTGCAGTCCTTATATACTGTTTATCCGATCGCTTAAACTATATCACTTCTGCCTTTTTTACACTTTAATATTATGACTTATCTATCCTAACCATAGTATCTATAATATATATCAGAAATACCCACATTAGTATTCATAATAATATTAAACTTATCAGAAAGCCACCACTAGGTGTACTCTCACTCCCTCTGGTGGTCATTCATAAGATTTTTGAGAAACCTTAATCTACCATTCTATCTAATACATATATATAGTGCAGCTACACCAGGCAAAAAATATACAAAAAATATATATGCTTTTTGGGATTATATTGTAAAGCCCCTGATCCAAAGCGAAACACAGATCTAACAAACGACTGTATTCACAAAATATTTGCAGCAGCTACAGGTCATGTCTACGTCCAGAGGATATCAAGCCACCACCTATTTCACAAACTTATGTTCGAACTTGTTTTATACTTCAAATGCAACTTAAAAGGTTTTGAAAAAGTTGCTGGAGTATTGTGTCACATTTTTTATATATTCTGTAAAAAAATATTTTTGCATATTTTTTTTTAATAAATGTACTCTTCTGTAGTAATTTCATTAATTCGCTTTGTGGTTGAAGTGTTGTCAATACGCAAAACCTCTTATACCCTACTACCATACTACCCAGTGTTCACACAATGCATATCGTCTCCTAGCTGAATTGAATTTGTCCGCATTGTGACTGTACACTATGTTCCATACCTCCATTAAATCTGGAGGTAACATTGCATAGGCAAACGCAGGTTTGTTGCTGTATTATATGTGGGTTATATTAAGTATTAGGAGCTGGCACACTATATATATATATATATATATATATATATATATATATATATATATATCAGTATTTTATTATCTTTCACAGTATACGAATATACCCAATATGTACTTTATATAGTGTGTCTAATCCAGACCCCTATATCATGGGGCTGGGAATGGTGCACTATATAAAGTACATATTAAGTATAAAGGGAGTAAGGTTATATCACATAGTGTAATATATGCCGGGTGTATTAATGGTTTGGAGATTACACTTTAAAGAATACAGCATGACTACTATATACCCAAATATACACCTGACACCTGATATACACAATATATACTGTATACAGTGCACCATCTCCACAACACCATACATGCTTTAGAAACCTCCCTTTCCAAATCCTTCATTTGCCACAGATCTTTATATTAATATTTGGAAACCCCCCTTCCAAAATCCTGCGTTCACCCCTGCATTGTGCATATCTTTGTATAGTACACAGAGCAAAACTGTGTGTATGCTGATCAATGTTCAGCTGTTTTGCATTCACCTCCAATGTCTTTTGGATTGTTTCAGAAAAGTAAAATTCCATTATCAGGTTAGCTCATTTAAGTACCACTGTTTGAGATTCCAAGAAATCGATCCTTGCTGTAACCTGAGCAAAACTTATTCTGAAAATTATGTATAGTATAGTTTAAGTATTATTCAACAGTAAACATAAAGAACCAGATTCTGAGATTGAATCCTGGGTAATGGATTTGTAGAGATTCACAATTTCTAGACCAGAATGTTCCATTCTTTAGTCAAGAAAATGTCTTTCATGTTGTTAGCCTAAAAGCATAATCTCGGTAAGTATAATATTGGGGAATATTAATGCATAGAGCAACCACTACTGCACCAGGGAAGGTGGTTTGTACATATCTTACTGTATAAAATCAAGGAGTCAGGCAGGTTAATATATGATCCGCTGGTGGCTATTGAAAGAAATATAGTGCTACATTGCCAAAAATTTGGAAATGTATCATTTGCGAAAGTTGTATATAGGACCCTTACAATAATGTTTTTTTTTATTTTTTTATAAAGAAAAATAAATTGTACATTCTTTTGTTAGGTGCAGCACTCATGTAATGTAAAAAAATTAATTTGGCATGCAACTTTTGGTGAACAGGAACATCCTTTGATCTTGGGACACCCACCGTCTGTCATTCTTCAAATCTTAAAGTTTTGATTTTATAACCTTCAACATGTCAGTTGCATTTTGGTGTACTGTATATACTCGAGTATAAGTTGACCTGAATATAAGCCGAGGCACCTAATTTCACCTTTAAAACTTGAGTATAAGCCTCCTGAAGCTTGAGGCCCATCACAGCTGTCCCCCTTGTCCCCACTTGTCGCTGGGCCTGGTCTTTAGGCCTAAATCACTTTGAACGATGTGGGTAAAAAAAAAAAGAAAAACTACACCTGGAACACATATTGCAGGAGCTTGAAGGTGCCAGGCTGAAGCTGAGCACCATACAAGGAGGGAACAAGAGTACTTCCCCTTTCAACAACAACTTATCCACAGGTCAACTGAATCTACTCCTGCAGCAATGCCTGAGAACACGCCATCGGCACTGACAAGAGGGGGTGGTCATGGACATGTCTCACAGGGTGACATCATGAGGCCATCTCTGCGTAAGAAGAAGAGGGAGTGATTATTTGCATTATAAAAACAATCTTTGCCTTTCCACATGCCAGTTTTATTTATTTATTTTTTGTTTCTTTTTTGGCCATAAAATATTGTTATTGTTCCTACGTGAACAGGTCAAATTTAGAGTTTTTCTTATTGTAGTAAACATATTTTAAACACAATCATTTTGCTTATGTGTTTTTCTTTACTTTAATTTATATATTATTATTATTTTTTTAAAACTTACTTACAAGTGAAGTGAGTTTGTGTTACATATGTGTCTAACATTTTATCCGACCTCACTTCCCCTCATGCAGGCCTCCCATTTGAGGTACTGACCCGTAGGTTTCACCGCTCCAATGTTCAAATTTATACTTACCTCCATATTACACACCGGTTATCCTCTGCATGGCGGATGAGTGGTCCCCTTTATTTGCCACCTTCTAAAATTGTAACCTGGTTGCTTAACATAAATACTAGGGGTGCCATTTCATTTTGGTATGTCCCCTGATTGCCCCGTGTGAGCCCCGTAAAACTCCTGGAGGGGTGTTCAAATGTTTTTTCTGTACTAACCATGTTGGTACAGAGGCAACCTCTCTCTTGATTCGTTGACTTACATGGTCGGTGTTTGTATCGGGAAACCTTGGAGATCTGCTCTGGCTGCTCCTCCACCCTCTCCCCCTCTGCTCTGTGAATCACCTGGCAGTGGGGATTAGACCCCTTGTTTTTGCACTGTCATGTTTGACATTTTATTTTCTGAGGTGGTTTTGTTGTCTCCCTGCCTCCCAAACCCTATGCTCTCCCCCTTGTGGTATCTTTGTTGCTATTTCTGCAATGTTTTCTTATGCACATTTATGTACCCTCCATTTTACACCTCCTTTTTTGTATCCTTTTTATTGTAAAAATGTTTAATAAAAAAACTTTACCATTTATTGATGGAAAAAAAAAAGATGTGTCTGAATCGCTGACCTACTGTCCTCATATGGAGATGGTTCTGAATCTTCTGCACGCTCACTATCTGCAGGTATATCATATGGCCATGGTTGGATGTAGGGCCAGATTGTGCAGCAGACAGCAACACCACACAAAACCATCAACCTTCCAAGAGTTACAGAGGAGCTGGTATCCAGACACCATCAAGGCATCTTAACCTAGATTTCAAAAGGCCAAAAGTATGTATGGTATCACATTTATCACACATGTAGTCACCCTGTGCGCCTCGATATCTTGGTGGTGTGCAGGAGTCTCATGATGCAACAGCGGGATTATTAGCCAGGAGCAATAATCCCAGGCAGGGCGCCTGTGGCTAAGTCGTCTCTTCCCCCTGCAGAGGGGAGACACTATAGAGTTGATTGACTTTGCATGATATAAAACTTTTAATACTGCAGCTTTGAAATATTACTGTACTACATAGAGGTTGGTGGGACAGCCTCTGAAATCTGTCAGTCATAGGGCTTTGTTCAGCAACTGAGATTTTAGGTGGTGAACACACTTATATATTGTTTTGTTATCACATATATGGTTGGTGATTTTCTGTTAGGGGTCACCAGCCATCTTGTCTAGGCATCAAATTGGCCAGGGTCAGCTTTAAACTCCACTGTTATATGAATGACAGCAATCTTATGCCATGATATATACAGGGTATGCTATATACACAGCTATATAAAGGATATGATAGTATACCACAAATGTATTGTTTAATAGAACATTCCCATTCAGACTCCAGTCTTGAGGCTAGATTCACTAAACTGCGGGAAAGGAAAAATGGAGATCAGATTCAAGCTGACATTCTTTAGTATGCAATAAGCAAGGGGGAGATAAAATTTGAATGGTTGCTATGGGCAACATATCCCCTTTTGTTTTCTCACAGTTTAGTAAATCTAGGCCTTAATGTTTTCATCTTCAGCGCTTCTAAAGTTTCAAAAATCTCTTTAGATTTTTGTCATAATAAAAACCCTTAATCAGGGTTGTCTACTTTTGCAAATGGATTTCAGGGAGATTGTGACAAGCGCTTCACAAAAACGGTGTAACTTGTGCCACCAAAGGGGTGTGTCCTGTGGTTAACTCCACCCATCAGTATTTATTATTTCTTAAATTGTCAGTAAATAATCACTTTCACTATTTATTGTGAATAGTTGTAAATAGGAGAACCACTGACTTCTATATCTTTATAGAAATAGGACACAATGTGTGATTTCTATCATCATAACTCAGGGCCAGATTCAGCTTTTCACTCTCATGGGCAAAACCATGTTGAATTGCAGGGGAGGTAAATTTAATTAGTTGCAATCAGCATAACAAGTGACAGCTGATGTTTCCTAGTCCTAGTNTAATAACAGTGTAACAGTAACGCTGGTCAGTATCTGTGTGNAACATGCAACAATAAAGTATTCTCCCTGCATGCANACACTGACATTCATTTTACCTCCCCTGCAATTCAACATGGTTTTGCCCATGAGAGTGTAACTCATGAATGTAAGTCATGAGAGTGAAAAGCTGAATCCAGCCCACAGTGTTTTTTTTTTCACCTGAATGAGCATCAGGGAGATTATCCAGCACTTCGCGGAGTCAGGGAGATCACCCACTTTTCAGGGAGTCTCCCTGATATTCAATGAGAGTTTGCAACCATGCTCTTAACCCTGTACTATACACGGATCATATTCTGTCCTGACATTATACCAGCACCTTATAGCTACAGAATTGGACTGGATCCAGATTCCTATGTGCCCATATGGAAAGGGCATGCTTAATTTAAATGTCCTCCCTGCCCACCTAATGTTATGTAAGTGGGCAGAGGGACAGGTCCACCTATCCCCTGGCATACGGAGCAATGCACTGACACTGACATATGCATTGGACACTTATTCCCCATGGTAGACAGTGGTAGAGAGTGGGGGACTGGACTTTAGTCTCGATCCGGTCCACTGATACCATACGAACACATACCTCTCAAATAGGTCCTGCCAAACTTCTTTTTTGGCCCAAAAAGTACAGGCCAGCCGGGTCAGTGGGACAGTCACCTGAAATCAGGACTGTCCAGCTGGAATCGGGACACATGGGAGGTATGTTTACAATGCCAGATACCTAGTACATTACGCATGCCCTTCTGTTCTGGCACTATGGTAGTATCACATATCTACACAACTGCTCCAAAGTATTAAACTCACTCAGTCTCTAGAACGTATCAGTGATTTCCAAAACATGGGCAATGCGTATATTGTCTATGACATGATTTAATGGAAACCACTGACTGAAGTCCTGTCCCCTTCCTATAAATAGCATTACTACCATGGCCAGGGCTTGAGGAGGTAATGCTTGTGTCACTCCATCCTTAATAACACTCTGAGTGTAAGTCTTTTAATACACACAGGACAAGACAAAACAGAGATTTATTTGAAATTACGTCTTTAGATTTCTCTGAATAAAGAAATTGAAATACATGTATAGCTTTAACTTTTCACATAGAAGCAGGGCCGGACTGGCCATCTGGCACTTTTGGCATATGCCAGATGGACCACTGGAATGATGGGCTGATACCAAGTTCTGCTGGAGAGCTCTGATAGTTACAGCAAAAGCTTCTTATTGACCATTTTCCCCTAGATAGATAGATAGACAGATAGTGTGAAGAGTATGAGTGTGTGTGTGTGTGTGTGTGTATATATATATATATATATATATATATATATATATATATATATATATAGGTGGGTCTGTGTACATTAAATGCCAGGGCTGCTTTCTAGTCCCAATCTGTACCTGCATAGAAGAATCCGATAAAAAATGATTACGCGTCTCAACCACTAAACCTAAAAGCAAGGAGTTTTATTGAACATATATTGTTTATAAATCACAGCTTAGCAAAATGTACAGAAATATAATTGGAAAAAAAAACATATGCTGTAAACTTCTTCCAATTGGTTTGTAATAATGACTTCTAAGGACTCTCACTGGTGTGGTGAGAAACAACATTAAAAAATATAAAATGCAAACTGATACAATGATTAGCCCAATGCACATGTATATATGTCACCAGCAGATGATTCAGGTGCACAGTAGCACTTACACAGATCCTACATGTGACATAATGGAAGAAGACAGAAAGGAAACAAAAATGTAGCGTGTCTTAATAAAATTTATAGTGCAGTTAATATAGGTATGTATTATTTATAATAACTTTGGGTAATAATTTAAACAATAGCATCTTCAGTTTCTTTCTTCCCCAAATGAGGGCTTTCTTTAGAAGACATCAAAACAGCAAACCAATGTTTGGCATTCTTTACTACATTCAGCCTGATTATATATGTAGTCCTTTCTTTTAAAATAAAAAAGGAAAACTGCTGAATACATTTCTATCACATGCAGGTAGTTTTGCTTAGCATACATTGTGTTTGGTTTGTTTGCTATTTTCTTCTCCTTATATATATATATATATATATATATATATATATATTTATTTGAAAAAGGAAAACATACAGTAAAATAAGAACAGTTTGAAGATATACACATAAATACACAAGACGTCCCTCTTCATAGAACAGTGCGGCTAAAAAAATACATCCGGAAGCCAGATTTAAGACTTTGGTGTCCTGTACCTTTAAAAGGCAAATGAAATACACTTTCTGCCTTCATATGTTTTAGCCTTGCAGACAAGAACATGGAAAAGCCTTGAGAAGGACATTAAATACTTAGGGACAATTCTGGTTAAAGCTCCTGATAAGACCTCAGGATTGTCAGACAGTTTATTCCTATAAATGAGGGCATTTGTGTGCTCCATTTTGCAAGAGTTGTCCGCTCTTTCACGGTAAAGCTTCCACCTCTTTGGCAGCCTCAGCAGCTTTCACATTCTTTGTTCTTCAAGCTCGTAACAACTAGGGAATAAAGGAAGTAAAAGGATAGTGTTACAAGAGGGTTTTCTTTACTTATCTGTTTTCCATTTACTATAGTTGTAAAAGACATTATATGATCATTGTGCACCTCATGTAACTTAACTCCTTTCTAGAAGGGAGTGATGAACCATTTGTTTGGAACCAACAGTAGATGATAAATATTAAGAATTTGGTTTCTGTTTCCTAGATAAGCCAGCAATAAATAAATAAATATAAGACTAGGGGCTGGATTTACTAAACTGTGGACAGGGAAAAGTAGAGATTTTGCCCATAGCAACCAATCAGATTTTAGGTGACATTCTTTAACGTGTAACAGCAAACTGAGGGCTAAATTCTAATTTATTGCTATGAGCAACATATCCATTTTTCCTTTCCTGCAATTTAGCAAATATGGGCCTATATCTGGTTCTTTTTCATTGTTCTATGGGTTCTATATGCATTTCCCTGTAGAAACAATAACTGCTAAATGTTATTATTTATATGTATTCATAACATGTTTCCTGTTGATTAGTAAAACTGTGTAGTTCATTTAATCTGAATGTATTTAGGAAGTATATATCATTTTTTATCATATTAAATGTGTATTATAAATTTATAAGACAATAAAAAGTATATGAACACAATCATCATGTTTGCTACTTGCAGAAAATGCTTTTATTTATAAATTATTCTTATAGTGGATTCTCTAGGACGAAATAATAGACTAATAAAGAACACCACTTTAAACTATTACATTTAGATTTTCAGCCTTGGCTTACACTCATCTTAAATGTGTGACTTACCTTAGGCCTCAGGATTCTGCTGTTTGTGACGTTTCCTGTGTGTTCACCTCAGAAGTGACAGTATAAGTTGTTTCTTGTATATTTTCGAGAACTGTTTCCTGACTTTGTCCTTGTGTCACACTGGAATTTTCATTAACAATGTCTACTACTTTTTCCATTGCTGATTCAATGATATTTTGTACAATTGTTGTACTATGTGACTCGATGCAGATAGACTGGACAGCTGTTTCTGTTGTTATGTCTCCATTTTCAGTTACAACAGCCTCTTTATTTGTGTCACTGGTAGCATCCACAACAAAACAGTTTGTAGCTGCTTCTATTGCAGCATCCACAATGGAGGCAGCTTTCTGAGAGACAGACTCCACGACAGTGTGCAGCCCCTTAGAGACTTCTTCACTGACATCAAATCTTGTGTTATCAGATGTTTGAACAAGCTCTGTGCTATCTTCTGCTACAGTCTCTGCTAAGACCTCTTCCACTACAGCTGCAGTAGTGGACAGTTGTGGAATCGCATTTCTGGCTTCCAAAGTTTCAATCTCGACCATTTCTGAGGTTTCCTGACCTAAAGTTAAGTTATCTGTGGCACTGGTTACAACAGTTTTACATAATAAGACACTTGATACTTGTTCTGTAATTTGGTGGTCAATTATGGGTTCCTGATGCTGACCTTCAGGAACATTTTCCTTCTGCATCTCAGGGACATTTTCTTCAGTCAGCGCTTCTAGGATACTTTCTACATGCTGCACCTCAGGGACACTTTCTTCTGGTTGTTCCTTATGGACACTTTCTTCTATTAGTACTTTAGGGAGACTTTCTTTACAATGCACTTCAGACACCCTGTCTTCGGTATGCTCCTCAGGCACAAGATCTACAGACTGTACCACATGGATGCTTTCTTCAGTCAGCATCTCATGAAAACTTTCTTCTTTCTGAACCTCAAGAGAACTTTCTTCTGTGAAAACTTCAGTAACGCTTTCTTCTGTGTGAACTTCAGGAACACTTTCTTCTGTGTGAACTTCAGGAACACTTTCTTCTGT
>JABWIB010000150.1:107216-145428 GCA_016617825.1 Platyplectrum ornatum | reverse complement strand
GCTTTCTTCTGCGTGAACTACTGGAGCGCTTTCTTCTGCATGAACTTCAGGAGCGCTTTCTTCTGCGTGAACTTCAGGAGCACTTTCTTCTGCGTGAACTTCAGGAGTGCTTTCTTCTGCGTGAACTACAGGAGCACTTTCTTCTGCGTGAACTTCAGAAGCGATTTCTTCTGCGTGAACTTCAGAAGCGATTTCTTCTGCATGAACTTCAGGAGTGCTTTCTTCTGCGTGAACTTCAGGAGTGCTTTCTTCTGCGTAAAATTCAAGAGAACTTTCTTCTGCGTGAACTTCAGGAGCGCTTTCTTCTGCGTGAACTGCAGGAACGCTTTCTTCTGCATGAACTTCAGGAGCGTTATCTTCTCTGTGAACTTCAGGGGCACTTTCATCTGCATGAACTTCAGGGGCGCTTTCCACTGCATGAACTTCAGGTACGCTTTCCACTGCATGAACTTCAGGTACTCTTTCCACTGCGTGAACTTCAGGTACACTTTCCACTGCATGAATTTCAGGGACGCATTCTTCTGCATGAACCTCAGGGACGCATTCTTCTGCGTGAACTTCAGAGATGCATTCTTCTGCGCGAACCTCAGGGACACTTTCCTCTGTGTGAACTTCAGGGACACTTTCCTCTGTGGGAACTTCAGGGACACTTTCCTCTGTGGGAACTTCAGGGACACTTTCCTCTGCGCGAACTTCAGGGACACTTTCCTCTGCGCGAACTTCAGGGACACTTTCCTCTGCGCAAACTTCAGGGACACTTTCTTCTGCGTGAACTTCAGGGACGCTTTCTTCTGCGTGAACTTCAGAGACGCTTTCTTCTGCATGAACTTCAGGAACACTTTCTTCTGATTGAACTTCAGGGACGCTTTCTTCTGCGTGAACTTCAGGGACGCCTTCTACTGCGTGAACTTCAGGGACGCTTTCTTCTGTGTGAACTTCAGGGACGCCTTCTACTGCGTGAACTTCAGGGACACTTTCTTCAGTCAGAACCTCAGGGATGCTTTCTTCAGTCAGAACCTCAGAAGCCTTTTCTTCTGTCAGCGCCTCAGGAATGATTTTTTCTGTTTGAACCTCAGGAATGTTTTCTTCTGTCTGAACCTCAGGAATGCTTTCTTCTGTCTTCACATCAGGGATTCTTTCTTCTATCTGCACATCAGGGATCCTTTCTATTATCTGCACCTCGTTCACACTTTCTTCAGTCTGCACCTCAGGTATTTTTTCCTTGGGCACAGGGATGCTTATTTCTTCAGCCTGGGCTGCACACATAAGTGAGACATTATCCTCAGCATGGGTTACAGCTACAATTGAAACAGTATCTTGAATGTGGTTTTCAGGCACAGTGGAGATGCTTTCCTCAGACTGGGCCTCAGGCAGAGGGGAGATAGTTTCTTCAGGCTGGGCTTTAGGTACAGAGCAGACACTTTCTTCATGCTGGGACTCGGGCACAGAAGAAACAATTTCTTCAGGCAAAGCCTCAGGAATAGGGGAGGCTCTTTCTTCAGGTTGGGCTTCAGGTTCTTTAGGATGCGCTTCAGGCACAGTGGACACACTTTCCTCGGGTTTAGATTCAGTCACAGGGCAGACACGTTTTTCAATCTTGTTCTCGAGGACAGAGGAGACACTTTCATCAGGCTGCACATCTTGTCCTGGGTACATTTTTCCCAAAACAATAGTATTTTCATGCACCTGTACCTCAGGTGCAAAATCAAGTTCTGTTGATGGAATAAGGACCGCATTAGACAAATCCTCAATTAAGGCACTTTCTTCTTGTTGAACAATGGCATCCACTTTTGACATTAGTTCATCCATGTCAGATGGATTAGCAAGCAATATTGTAGTTTGACTTTCTGTTAAAGGAGTTACTTCTAGACTGCAAACATCAGTAACACCAGTGACATTTTCAATAGGCTTTTGATTTAAAACTTGTTCTATAACAAGTGAGGAAGGTTCATTAGTGCGTCCCTCTGATAAACCAGACGCAACAGAAGTGGTAATGGAAAAACTTTCAGCTCTCTGTTCCACCTCAGAAATATCAGCATTTTCAACAGTCTGCTCAATGGCAGAAACAGATTTTTCTTCAATAAAATGGGTCTCTTCCGCAATAATCCCATCAACTTGATGTTGTATGTTTTGTGTAGTGTTAGTTACAATTTCTTTGTTACTGCAGTCTGCCATTAGTGTATGAATGGAGAGTATAGCTTTTTCTGCAGCTGCATGTAGTATACTATCAGTTTGTTTTTTTTGTTCTTCTAAGTTTTGCATGCTTGCTTCTTCTTCTGGCACAGGTGTAGCTTCCTCAGATTCACCTATTTGTGAAACTGCAGACACCATTTCTGTTGTCTCTTCAGCACATGAGTTTTCTATTGCTTCTTCAAGAGCCGTTAAAGCTTCAGAGGTTAATTCCATTTCATTGATTAAAGTATGTTGGGTTTCTGTTATAACTTGTGAAACTGTGCTAAACACAAGTTTTTCTTCAACTGTAACTTCAGTTTTGATTTTCTCAGTGATTGCTTCGGTTTCCTTTGCATATTCAATAGTTTCTGTAACCTGTGTACTAATCCAGGAGGGAGATCTTTCTTCAAGACTTGTGACTGCTCGTTCTCCTTCTATTACATTGACTGTAACTGCATGAACAAGTTCTTCACTATGTTTCTCTAGTGGCGCTTGTTCTCCTGGAAAAGATTCTTCCAAAGATTTCTGGGCCTCAATTTTTTCTTGCTCAGCAGCATCAAATTCTGACAAAGGAACTACTGCAGGTTCATCATAGTCATCTTCTGTATTTTCATTCATTGGTTGATCAGATTCGTTATTAACAGTTTGCTCCTGTTTGCCATCAGATTTTTTCTTCTTCCTTCCAGGAATTAATTTTCTGAATGGAACCCAAGATTCTTCTTTCCCAGTTTCACCCTCTGAAGTAGATTGCTCTGCATTACCTACAGTAGTAGTTTCTTCAGTTTTGACATCCTCTTTTGTCCTTGACTTACGCCTCGGGGTCACCAGTCTTTTAAAAGACTGCCAAGTAGATACACCATCTGCATCAGTAGGACTATTTGTCTGATCTGGCGAGACACTTTCTTGAACTTGCTGCTCTTGTGAACTTGTAATAGGACTATCAGAGTCAATTTCGGTAGCTTGGACTACTTCGTCAGTTTTCTTACTTTCCTCTTGAGATTTTTGTATTTCCTCCTCATCAGAATCAGAGGTCTTTCTTGCTCTTTTCTTAGAAGAGCCAACACATATTAAAGCTTCCCAAGATACTGAATTGTCAACTTTTTTTTTATTTTCTTCTGTGCTTTTTTCAAGTTTTGGATCTTCAATAGGTTCTTTAGTTTCTTCCTGATTTTCAACATAGCCAGCACTTTCAGTGGAAGACATCGTTGAGGTCTTTATCTTTTCAACTTCATCCTCTTTATCACTTTCTGATGGCCTCTTTGGACGTCTTTTTGGGGTTACAAGCTTTTTAAATGAGGCCCATGGTGTAATGCCATCTTTCTTTCTTTCTCCATCTGACGTTGTTCCTTCACCTTCTGTTTCGGCTGCCTGTGGTGCTTCATCTAATATTTTTTCTGTTGGTGATGCATCTGCTGCCTCCTCAGGAGATGAGGGTGAACTATCTCCACCATCTACTTCTGGAGACTCTGATGATTCTGATGAAACAAGGACAGGTTCTGTTGTAACTTCCCCTTTAGCATCATCTTCTTTCTTCCCTTTCCTTTTCTTCCCTGAAAGTTTCCTCAACCCAGAGCTGCTGAAAAGCTTTTTTAAAGGGCTACCTTGGATTTTGGCTTTTTCCTGTGAGGACAACAATTCAGCTTCTGTAGTAAATACTTCTTGGCTTTTTTCTAGTTCTGCATCAGTACTTGAAGTTAACTGTATCTGCACATTTTGCAAATCTTTGGACTCAGAAACCACCAAAGTTAGTGATTCGTCTGCATCTTCAACAGGAGGTATGTTAGCAGCAGTTACTGTCTCGCCTTTTTGGTTTTCAAGTTTAGGTTCCAAAGTATCAGCTTCAACTTTTATCTCACTGACCAGGTTTGACTCTGATGTAGTTGTCCCTTCTTCAGGGGAAATATCTGTTCTTAATGTATCCTCCTCTGTTTTTACAGTCCCATCTACTTCTTCTGGTTGCTCTAATGGAGATTCATCTGGTTTGGGTTTGTCTTCATCAACAATTTGAATATTTGCTCCATTTAATTCTTCACATGTAGATTTGCTTAAATCCTCTGCTACTGGCAGGTTTTCATTTGATTCTTTTTCAGTTGTTTCCTCTTCTTTTACAATATCTGTCGCTTCAGGCTTTTCCTGCTCCTCGCTTTTGATGTGTTTTTCTACTTCCTGTGGGTCTTCCTCCTTTGACTTCTTGAAGCTGGTCTTTTTCCTCAAGCCAGCCCAGCCTTGTGTAAAAAATCTCCTAAATGGAGAGGAAGTATCAGTGACGGCAGAATTGGTTGGAGACTCTGGGGACTTTTGATCTTTTTCGCCCACATCTTCTGGTTTCTTTTGCTTCTCATTAGGAGATTCACCAGGGCTTTCTGCCTTTTCTGATTCATTCTCACTTTCCACTTGCTGATTAACATCAGTGGTCACCTCATTGGTCTCCATCGGTGTTTTAGCCTTTCCCTCATCTGTAGCATCTGTATGCTCCCCATGATTGTCTGTATCATTTACTTCAACTTCATCTTTTTTCACAGTTAGGAGTTGCACAGGTTCTGATTTTTCAGTCTTGTCTTTTTTCACAGTGAATTTAAAGCCAACAAATGAAAATACTTTCTTGAACCCGACTTCATTAGACTGACTTTCATTGGCTTGTTCTGGTGACTCTGCTTTTTCTTCTGAAGTCTTTATTGTTTCTGTTGCTTCAATCTGGCCATCTTCCTTTGTAATATCTTTAGGAGGTGTATTATTGTGGACAACAGCCATGTTTTCTGCAGGTTCCATATCCAGCGTCACTGTTGCTGGCTCTTGCTGTTCAACTGCAAATAAAAAAACAAAATGTCTATTAATGTTCACAATTTAATTCCTTGTAGCAGTTAGGATATGGCATAGATTACAACAAAAATGTTGTCCAACCATTCAAATAAGCAGTGCAGAGTTAAAGACACATTCAAGGTCAATTTACATTTATGAACATATCCAAAAATTGCACCTAACTCTAAATCAGCTCCATTATACATTATAAAATGTTGAATTTATCTAAATATACTTTCATGGCAGAATATTGACATTATTACATGTCTAGCAAAATATACAAGTTAATTGTACTGTAAATTAAATAATGAAGCTAATAATTAAAATGAATTCTCAAATGCTATCATCTTAGTATGTAATAAAAACGAACTGCTACATCTGGTTTTCATCAGCACATAAAAGTTTAAATATAACTTGCTCTGTTTCCAGACTATTGTCCTGGTCTCTGACATTTACAAAACTAGAAGATTTAACTTAATCTATTAAAAAAAAATTGGTTACTGCTTTGCCTAAAACTATGTAAAGGTTGATAAAATATTGGTACGAGTATTTAGATAAGGGTTGCTGACTCTCCCAAAATGTCTGGGAAACTCCAGACTTTCGGGAAGTTCTCCTGTATCCCAGGAGAGTCATCAAGAAACCCGGGACCCAGGCTGAGGGTTTCATTTAAATCTGGGTGGGTAACGTCACAATCATCAATTCATAGCAAATGCAGGGAAATTGCTGACTGATTTATGTAAATCGCCCCTCTGCCCAACCCCCCATGGTGCCAGCCTTTGGTTTCTCACAGGAGGAAGAAACAAAAAGTCAGCAACCTTGATTTAGATATATTTTGTCACAGATCCTCCCCCTCGTTGCTCTACAAGACAGTATTCACTGTTGTCTTCTAAAATCAGGGCACTCTGCTAACTCCTCCAAGTACAGGTACAAATTATTGGCGTTTATCCTTTTCCAGAATCTTTATTCAAGTTGGTCTTGTTATGGTCGTTTTTTTAATGTTTTATTAACATAATTCAATTACTGATTGCTATAGAAAACGCTATGGCCTATATTTTCTAGAGGAAAGAGGTGTTGCCCATAGCAAAAAATCAGATTCAAGCTGACATTTTCCAGAATGTAAAATAAAAATATGATTCTTTTCATTCTGGTAATATATTAAATAAACGCATGTATATCTAGAGGGTTAAGCTGGCCAGAGCACAGCTCAAATGATCCATAAGTTTTTGCCAGTAACAAGTTAAGTCTATCAAACAAGAATTGTAGCAGAATGCCATAATATTTTTACATATTTACCAGGCCAAACACAGGACAAATACGCTTCACCGGGTCTTTCCCAAAACACACTTCCGTTCCACCCAAACCAGCTCCTCGTATCCCCAATGCCTCCCGTCTTATCCACTTATCAAGGCAACTGGGAAGGCGGTACAGTCACCTGAAATCTGGACTGTCCCGCTGAAATCCGGATAATTGGGAGGTATGCTGTGACCACAATGAATATTTAAAATTATGTATTTAAATTCTTTTTAAATAAATACAAATACAATTAATTTTATTAATGTTCATTAATATGTGAATAATTAGTTAACAGTGTAGCTCAGTACTGGGGTGGCCTCTAAGATTATTATGATTATTATTGCTAGTAAAGGCAGCATTTACATTCAGTGGTCTGCAAGCCTACAGGGGTAAAAATATTACATTTGGAAGGAGGCAGAGAGTTTCAGTGATACAACAGTTGAATGTAAAGCACTCTAAGCGCTTGAAGTCATCTCTGTCGACATCTGGAGCTGCTTGACAATTCTCCCGTGGGATTCCTAGAGCTGAGCTGGACCTTATCCAGAAATTCCCAGCATTTTACGTTCATCAGATATGCTATGTACACACCCAACTTCCCTCTCCCCAGACCCTTACAGAGCCCTTTAAGCAGACCACATTTGCTAAGTATGCATCTCTTCTGCTCTATATACTTGAGATTTCATATCTTCCACATCAATGGCGAATAAATAAAAACCATGAGGAAATAAGAATTGAAGTGAACAATAAGTTTTCTTTTTTACTATTACATTTGCATTTTATAGGTTTATATCATTAAGGTTAAAAGAAAATAAGGCCATCAAGAGCCATAATATAGAAACCACATTTTAGAAAAACCACATTTTAGAAAAAAACTTGTCTTTTATATTAACAGTTACTGTAAAAAGATATATATTAATATAATGATAAATGTATTTTCTAGTGATATAACACAGTCATGTATTATATATATAAAAGTAACCATTGACTATAGACTATAATTCCTGATTTAAAGTAACAAAACACAAGAAAACTACATTCAGAGTCAGGCATAAGAATATACCTTAACTTCCACCATATCAGATAGACTCTGTGTTACAAACTTTCCCAGAAGCCTGTCCTGGCAGACAGTTGTATGAGGAAATAGAGCAGCTCCAAAATACTGAGATAACAGTATTCAATGGAGCACTGTGTTCCAGCTATCAAAAGGACCAGATACTGTTCACTGACATCACTGTGTAGCCTCCATTTCCAGTGACATTTCTAGATGACAAAATGAATGAGGGCAATATATATATACTAGCCAAGCCGCCAATATACCCAGGACTGTTACATAATAATAATGGCATACAAATAATGCAAACCTTTATGTCTTTAAGTATTGAAAAGAGTTATCGGTATATCCTAGCAAGATGATTGGCAATAGACCTTGTTTAAAAGCATAGATTTTTTTAACTTGAAACTGAAACCTCAGTGTCCATTTTGTGCCATTATCTTATAATACTGAGGGTTACCAGCCTGAGCTAGTAAATGCTACTAGGTTTCCAGATTCACTACACACTTGGCCACCAGATTGAACTGATCAAATTGAGCATGTTGTTTCCAGCCATGCCCTGGTATTTTGGAAATTATGAATGGCCAAATTCAAACTTGGCAACTCTCCCAGATATTCCAGCAGCAGAGACTAAGCAATACTCCAGCATTGAGGGCTACCCCACTGTTCTATGCCATTATTATTGTTGCTCCTACTTCACAATGCGGTTATTACAATTTACTACACAATTTACGTTATTAAGCCACTGGAGAGTCAAATGAAAGTAGAAGCAAACTAAATGTGTAGGCCCTGGTTCAGTAATAAGTAAATGAAGTATATGTATAATAAAAAAAAATGGAACAAAAAATACTTTGGTCATTATTCAATACAAAACATGTACAAAGGGGGGCACATATCAGCAAAACTAAAGGAGCCTCCCTATTATGTGTACTGCTAACTGGATGTTAACTAATAAGAAAAAAAAACTTCTAATAAGATTAAAACAATAGAATTCATAAATAGCCACAGTGCAGTTGACAAATGGGTAACTGTATTACCTTACTAGTTCAATTCACAGAATCCCCACAGATAGCAATCTTAATTAACACATGACTAGACTGATTTACAAGCGTCAAGATACATTCCAAAGTCTGATAAGAACTAGGCAGTAGACAACATTAGGAAAAGCCATATATGTAAGTTAAGTGAATTTCCATTACAAAGAGGGCACAGTATTTGGAAACCACACAGGAACTATATATATGCTTTGAATTTCTATACCACATATTAATGCAACTTACTGTAGCACGTTTACCTTTGAGCTTAAGTGGAATGCAGTTTTTGCTCCTAAGAAGGAGCTATGTTCATTAGCAATCACCAAGGGTGGTCACACCAATAAAATATCAATCCCCTGTAAGTGATTTCCTTACTGTGAGGGATTGAACTCTGGAGTTTTAGGATTCCATAGATGGCTTCTTACAAAACAATTGTTGATGATATTTTTCTATTCTAATAATATAATACTAGTAGTATTAGTATAGTATAATACCAATAGTATTATATTATACTATGAATAATATAATACTATGGCAATTAGAATGATATTCAGAAATAAAATCTGTTTCGTAAGCATGTTTCATCAATGAAACAATTCTAATTGTTCTGAAATGGGATTTCTCCGCAATGGCACACCTTCACTAGCGACAAAACAGAGGGCGCTGCCTTTGTGTTATGAGTGAGTAAGTGCTCCGTTTCAGTCATTAATGCAGGTGCTACAGGAACTGACATCTTTCAATCTGGTGATAATTTCAGTATTTATTGTGAAAGTAAACAGCATTTCACCTTTGGGGCAGCAATTAGAGAATTAACAATTTAAGACAAAAATTGAATGTACAGAAGCATGACTCAGCAACCAACCCAAACTTTGTATATGAAATATACAAATATTGCTTTAGGAACCCAATTTAGCAGAACATACCATACACTAGACAGCTTATCTTGAATATATGTCACAAAATAGACACCACTGATAACGATAGAAATCTGTGTTTTTACGTGATATTCTGCGTTAGTTTGAGAAAACATCAAGGATTTTATTACTGAGAGTAAACTAAGTAATGAACGTTAGGCTACCTGTTTCCTAACCAATGCTTTTAGGTGTTAAAAATTACATGCAATTTGAAATGCATATAATACAATATAAAACTCTGCTAATGCCTGCATTAAGGGTCAAAGTGGGGGTGTATACGGGTGTATGCCATGCCGGCACTGATGTAAATGAAAAACTACAAATCTCCATTGACTTCCATTATATTCTGTTTTCATACCCCCACTTCTAAATGTCCATACCACCACTTATAATAATTTAAACACGTGTCTTTAAAGAAACAAAATATTGAATATTTGTAGTGAGGATTAAGAAGATATTGTTTCGGGACTTGTAGTTATGTCAGGTGACTCAAAAGGTTGATTATGTGTTTTTAAATCAGTTTTACGCCAGTTTACATTTACTGTATAAATTGTTATGAAATTTAGCTTGATATTCACCCTAATGAACAAGTGATATCATATTAAAGTAAGAATGTAGCATAATGAAGCTCTGGTAAATGCTTCTCATTACTCAGATGAGTTATTCACAGCACAAAAGTGTTTCTAATTCCAGGTTTTGAAGTTGCCAAGCTTAAAAAGCAATAAGCAAATAAAAATTTAAAGCTGTGGGGGTTAAAATGGAGTATAGTTGTTTGAACAATAGATATAGAAATGAAACAGGTACTTTGTTTAGAATAAAATATATAATAAAGAGATAGATAGAGATAAGTGAGTGATAATGAAAAGGAGAAAATTACATAATACTACTAATCTGAAGTCTAGTGCAGGCTGATTCCTAACATCATAGGCACTATATAAACACAGTGACAGTCAGAAAATACTGCTTGAGTGCACTGATGAAGGAGCAGCATGTAGACAATAGAGATAACAGTAGAAATGGTTTCCTAGAGAAGAAGTGCATTTTATAACCATCAGCCTATTCCTGACAGTTCATAATAAATTGGCCCAAAATTAAGGACCGCTGGCCAAACTGGTGATAATGTGATCTCCATCCAACTAGAAGTATTCTTCTCTTACATCATAGCTGCATGGGGATAATCCCTTTCACTTCCTTGGCTAGGCTCAGTATAAAGTAACATTTTGCTGTGCCCATGCCACAAACTGTGAAGACACCTTCCCTAAAGAGGTTTTAAATCCAGCTCTTAAGAAATGAATGGGATTAAACTTTCCCAGTCTCAGTAAAGACTTTTCCACAGCATGTGAACTGGGACCCCTCCCTGTGTATCTGCCAGCAATTACATTCTTAACTGTAAAGAACAATGACACACAAGAAAATGCCACAGTATGTCACAAAATAGACTCATATTTATATATACATATATATTTATCTAACAAACCTAAAATATTATCATAAAAGCTTACAAACATTACACCAACCAGATATTTAAATAAGAATGATTTATCAGTATGTCAGTTCCTCTAATAAATAAGACATTTCCCACTAATTCGTACTAAAACTTCTCCCTGTAAAGAGGAATGAGTTAACAGGGATGGTTACTCTTGGGGGATGCAATAAGATCGCCTACAAATCTAAGTCCTTGTCACACAATATGGGACAGTGGAAGCTTACTATTCTTCTGAATACAGAGACAGAAAACTCTGCAAGTCAACCTCACAACTTGGATGCGAATAAATAAATATAATAATATATATTTATTCATACAGGCATAGTAATTAATAATATTCAGCCCACAGAAGCAGTTCATGTGCGTTACTCTAAGTTTGGGTAGCATACAGTAGTACTAGTTATGTTACTGCATGAGTCTCCACTCTGTATAAAACATACCAGGGACACACCTTTTCTAAACACACCAACACGCTGACAGATACTGGAGCATATTCAGATAGAAAACACTACTAACACTGCACAGAGTCTGTAAGAAACATTTTATGAATGAATGGAGCGATTATTACACTTAAGCACAAAGATCTACTATCATATAGATTGTTTTAAATGGTAAAGCACCACGTAATAAGAGGTGTTATTAATAATAATAAAAATAATAATAATTCCCATAATGAACATGTAATAACACCCTGTGCTATTATCTTGTTGTTACTTTTCAAACATACTGTATCTCTTTCGCACACAGAAGTGCATAAATAAGCTACACACACGTACACATATGTGCAACATATTGAGCATTTCATCTAGTAACTACAACACATAGCTGCCTAATTGCTGACCAGAATACATTTGGAACAGATTACTTTCTTCAGGAAATGGCTCATTAATGTACAGTAGACAGCTGTAACATGTAATTCTGAAGATTGGACTTCCATTATGTGCGCTCTAGAAATGGATTGCCCCCATACTATCCTTAGAACTTTCCTCTGCTGTCTTGATAAATTACACACAGTCAATATCTTACCGGTCAATGTTATTGTGCCAAGCATAATGTCTTCTCTATCAGATTCTTATCCAAGACCCACAGAAAGAGAGCGCAGTATCCAGTCCAGGGCTGTTGGAAGGAGCAGTGGCTGTTGTATTCCTTGTTACAGAGCAGACAGTCCTGTGTGTGTGTGTGTGTGTGAGGCTGGCTTGGGTAGTGTTACAGCAAAGTCCCCACTGACTGGAAGAAAAAGTAAAGCATCCCAGAGCTTCTGTGAAATGAAGGGAAAGCCTCCTTCACATTACCTTTAACAACTTTTCTGAATGTGATCTGGGTGAGTGCACTGCAACACACCCCCTTCCTGCAACCCCACCCTACACCATTGTCTGCCAGCCCCCAGACCCCAGGAGAGGACTTGAAATTGTTTGAACTGAAGGTGGCTTAGCTATGACTCACCCTGATCTTTACATCTAGTACATGACTTCATGGACCAAATAATGAAATCGCATTTGCAAGTGAAAGATTACCCCTCTTATCTTTAAAGCTTTCTTTACTTACCATAGGAATCTCATTTTCTCCCTAAACCTGTGCGATTCATCAGATGTAAATTGAACTTGTCTTTTATTCTTAAGTAGATTTCACTGGAGATTTTTATAAGGAATTCCTTCTCCCATTATCTTTATAAAGTGGCTTTTCCAAAATGGCAATACACAAGTGTAAATAGGCTTTCTTGTGTGTTATAACCTGATTATTTACAGGACTAGTTTACTTGGTCAGTGTGTGTTTAAGCATTTATTACTGTAAAGGAGGTAATAAAAAAAACTAGTGATAACAGTAAATAACTATAAGCTGGGTGGTCACCACCCCATAGGGTGGGGAATAAGAATTTGCGTTCTTAGTAATGCAAATTCAGCGCCAACATGAGAGTATCCTGGACCCCAACCTGTCCCCTTGCCCACCTTGTTAGGTGGGCACGGAACTAAAAAAAAAAGAAATTGGGGAAGAGTTTGGCTGTTTTGTGAAGTCAGTGGCAGGCCCGGTGACAAGGGGAACAGTTGTGACAGCTTCAGGGGGCTCCGTCATTAGTATTACCACTACTGAGGGGGGCACCCCAAAATCTGTGTACCTGGCCCCAAAATTTCTGTTGCTGGTTCTGATCAGTAGACACAGGAACCACTGAAGCATACAATGAGTTCAGGTAGAGGTCTAGCAGTGTAAGCATGGAGACCAGGATCCAATTCAAAATTCCTACACATGGGTACCATAAAATGGTATCTGTGCAGTACACATAGACAAATCTACACTGTACACTGTTATACCCCATTCAGACTGCATTGAAAAAGCCAGGGCTCTCATGAAAATGCTGGGCTTCATGATAGCACTGTCTTTTGTCATGCAGTGTAAACGGCTACCCCCGGCTCCCTCTAGCTGGGTTTTACACCTGGCTACAAAAACGGGTTTCCATTAAAAGCCCGGACCAACGCTGCCTTTGCACAGTGTTGACTGCTGGTCTGTGCACCCGCAGATCGCTCGGGTTTGAAAACACTGGCGATTTGCAAGCATGTAATGTGAACGTGGTATTATAAGACATCCCATAAACTTGTAATCACAAACCTCGCCAATGCCTGAATGTACACAGAAAGCAAAACCTATAATAAAGGTGTAAAATGAGGAGAATCATTTAGTTTAGTACAGTAACACCATACTTTCCAACATCTTGGGGGGGGGGGGGCGGAAATGGGACATTTAAGTTAAGTTGTGCCCCCTGTCCTTCCCAGACTCTGCCCCAGCCACACTCTGCCAAAGCCCTGTCCCTTTATCACCACAATTGTGGAAAATTTGATATTTTAATAAAAATGTAACTTTCACCTTACTGAAGCAGATCTGTGCAGATACTATCAGTGCAGATACATACAGTGTGGGGATTAGCCATGCCCACCCACACGAATAAAGCAACATATGGAACAAAGGATTTTCCAATGGTAACATCTGGCACATGCATTTAGCTAATGTAACAGACGTATCTCTGGATCAGGTCTTTGTTGCATATGTGAATCGTGGGTTTAGGGTAAAAATCGGCCTTTTGGATGGTCACCTATAGAGAGCAGGTGCTGTCTAAGCTGGCAGGGAGTTTGCTGCTACAGTTGACTCCCTCTCTTTGTGCCCCATAGCAGTCGCACTCCTGTACCCACAGCAGTTATACTACTGTGGGTGCATCGCCCCTTACTACCTCTTTGGTTGAAATTTGATGCTTACCTGTGACTAACAACCTGAAAAAATATGTGTGTGACTGTTTTCTGGGGAAGCATATTCTGAAAAAACCCACATGCACTGCAATTGCAAAAATACTAAATATTCTCAAACATGTATATAATCACAACTGAGACTCAGCTGCCATATCTGATACAGTTACATATGCAGGCACGATTCCAGCATTTATTCAAGTGATCTGACTTATCATGGAATAACAAAGTTTTGTAAACAATTATGTCTTTGGTGTAAATTATTTTGTCTCTGGATACAAAGATGTGGGCGGAACATGATTACAAACTGTAGAGCTGACAGGGTACATGTCTACACATTGTGAATAGCTTTGTCATCCTGCTAAAATTGTTTGAAATACCTAATACACCAGTGGTAGGTACTTGTAACATCTGCTCACCTCTGGGTTTCCCCACTGTCCTCTGTTGCAGGAGTTCTCAAACTATTTTGACTGGGACCCCATTGGACAAAATTTCTTTCTACACAACCCCAGCAAGTTACCGCGGAGCAATACCCATATATATTTATAAATCACACATTGTTTTCACCAAGACATCAGATTATCATTTTAAACAGCGATAAATATATGTTTAAAAGGGTCTGAAAGTTCCCCTTGAACCCTTTGGACATTGCATTATTTGTACATCGTGACAACTGGCAATCCTATGTGACAAATGAATGAGGGAACTGGTTCAGTGCAGCAGTCTAGACTGCCGCGGCCATGTATCACAGTGGCACTTCCCATAGTGCTGGGCCTGCAGCTGGGAGATGGTCTCTCTGAGGAAGTCGTGACCCCATGCAGATGTGGGCGCGACCCACTTTGGGGTCCCGACCCACAGTTTGAGAACCGTGGCTCTATTGCAAGTAAGAAATATAAGCAGGTCAGTACAAATATCACAGTATTCAGTGATGAGCAGAGTAACCCCCAGATCAGACAGTTGATTGGTATGTACCTAGGAAGATAGAATGACAAACTGGAAAGGGGCATGACAAAACACTAAGTATTTAGACTATGGGAAACAGACAAAATACATACTGGAGGGAGGGGGGAGACTACAGAAAGGAAAAGGGAATAGAACTTCTGGAAGAGTAGGAGACGAGAAATTACATATGATACTGGTGTGGGAGATCAAACATTGGGGTCTATGGGACTGATTCTTTTGGCGCCCCCTTACACAGTTTGCGTAAAGGGGAAATATCGCGTCTTATGCACTCATGGCTCATAGAGCCGTGTATAAAAGGTAGCAAGTTTTGGTTGTGCACTTTTTCGCATCTTACACTTGAATTGACCCCTATATTTGCTAAACTGTGGGAATGGAAAAGTGGAGATGTTGCCCATAGCAACCATATCAGATCAGATTTGAGCTGAAATTCTCCAGCATGTAAAATTAAACTGAGAGCTTGAATCTGACTGGTTGCCATGGGCAACATCTCTACAGCGGGACAGTCACCCAAAATTGTGATTGTTCCATTGGAATAGGGACACTTGGGAGCTATGCACACATGCCATTTGGTAACAAACCACATGTTTGTACGTATTGTTGCTTTCATTTGTTTGCTCTCGTTCCTGTTAATGAGTGCTGTAACGGGGATAGAACAGAGAATATTCGGTGAAATACTGGTGAATAGATGAAGCTATAGAATTTTTTTTTTTACTTTTAAAATATGTTGTTGGTGAATTGCAGAATACTAAAGGGTTATTAAGGTGACTTCCACCATAAGGCAGGAAACATAAAAATATCAGCCCTTAACCACGTTATGAGCATAACAACTATTATTATCACCAATCACAACCTTCTCTATCCTGTCCTGTCCCTTTTCATGAGCATAATGAGTAATCTTAATCATTGGCAACGTAGCAAAATCTGATCATCCTGGAATTATTTCCTGCTATTCACTCATAAACAACTTCCTCCAAATAGTGTTGAAATTATACACAGTCCAGTTAGCGGCAGGTCACCAGGAAGTCTTTTTAAAGCACCATGAGCAATTGAAAAAATGAAAGGAATTTCAAAGCAATAAAATATTTATTATAGTTCAATACAACTTACCTAAGTATATATAAGCTTTGTAAAATCTTTATTTCTCTTTAAAGTATTTAGCATATTTGCCTATTTTTGGCATTTACACGGCATGTACCAAGCATTTGGTGACTGAGTGCCATGTTTATTATCAGAATGTTAAGCTGGGCATTTTTCTAGGGAAAGTCGCCCCGTCTTCGGACCATCCACTAGAACGATATTGTTCCAGTGGTACCCATTAAAAAATTTAAAAACCCTGCTTTGACGAAGAGGAAGTCCTCTCTGGCTGCACAGGAAGCACCCGGGGGATCACAGAAGCAGCTGGGCACCTCCAGCTCCGGCTGCTAAAAGGTATATCTTTATTTTTTCACATTTTTTACAGGTAAACAAACAAACAAATGATCTCATTGATCAATTGGGAATTCCGATAATGGTTAACAATATTGTTTATTTATGTTTTTCTGCAATTTATCGACTTTTTTAATCGTGGATTTTGGCCAAAATCTTTGCCATGGATGGCCAGCTAAAGGCATACCCTGGGGAATGACCACATCCTCCTCATCGATGAAACTATGTATGGCTCATTGTATGGCACATTCATGTATTCAGTCCCAATTCCCATACCCCAAGTGTTACAAGATATGTTAATTTGCTAGAGCAAAATGACTATTGGCAGCATTATATACAAGAGACACTAGAATATCTCTGTGTTGTGTATACAAACTGTATCCATGTCATCCAGATGTTTGGCAAAACCATTGAATGACAGGATGTTATCGCTGCTTCAATCCTTTAATGGCTGGGCCAAATGACATGATTAATGCTTGTGTGACCAGATATAATACTAACAGTTTTTTTCAGTATTTTTGCATAAAAATTTAAATCACATGGATTATCACATGTATTATGGGGAACAATATTTTCTGTACATCAGACTCCTAGGTGTCACTCCAGAGTTATAAGAGTGATAAATCTGCAGGGAAAAACCCTGTGTTTTATCATTTCATTTTACAAACAATGAAATATCTGCTGGTTTTACTCATAAAAGTGCACAAATACTGATTAGCATTGATTTAAAACTGTAATTAAAGTGGAGCAACAAAATGTCACCTCAACTTTATTTTTTTGTGCTAGGGGATCCCACCCACATAAATTACGCTAGGGTGGGGCGTATATATTTAAATTTGACATTTGGGGTTATATTTACTAAGTGGTGAGATTGCAGTGAGATTGGAAAGTGGGGATGTTGCCCATAGCATCCACTCAGATTGAAGCTCACAGTTTCATTTTACACACTGGAGAATGTGAACTCGAACCTGATTGGTTGGGCAACATTCTCACTTTTCAATCTCACTGCAATCTTAGCGCTTAGTAAATTTAGGCCTAGGAGCAGGGTTTGGGGAATATGTGTGGAGTTCTTGGGTAGACCTGGATAAGGATTAGAGTGAGTTCTTACAAGAGGTATGAGGCACTCTGTGGAATACATGCGTTTTGCATTTACTGGAATTTTGCAAACATTCTATCATTATACCTTTATGTACATGTCTTTCAACACACAAGCAATAAAATGAGCATACAAGTACAAAATCAGCTGTAACACAAGAATTTCTACACAATGGGATAAGCGTGTACATACCCTTTTCCTCATCAACTAAATCTTCCTGTAGCCCTTTGATATCTTCTGCCTGTAGAATAACCGCTTCCACTGCTTCTTCTTCTTCTTCCTCTGCAGTTCCATTCATTACTGAAATGTCGCCATTCTTATGTAAAATCTGCAAACAGAAATGTCAAAAACAAAATGTTTAAAATGTGAATGTTGTAAGAAATCACAGAATAAAGATAAGTTTACTGCAAAGTAGTATCCCCCACTTCACCCATAATGTGACTATATGATATAGGGGTATTTAAATATTGCGGATTCGGAGGGGGTGGAGCTTATAGCCATACGTCCGTTAAAAAATTCCCAATGATCTGCACCTATAATAGTTCTGGAAACCTCAGTGATGAACCTTCGTACACAATCCTTGTTACTCTGTTACTTGCTAGAACATTATACATTGTACAATATCATGTGTCATTCTGCTGCTTTTCCTACTGCCTTCTCTATTGTAACTGGTAACTTCTGATTTTGCCTATTTATTTATTATAAACAAATTATTATTTATTTAAAAAAGATTTTAAAAAGATACAAAACACTGTACATACAATCATATAGACAAGTATACTGTGTCACAACACAGCACAAACCCAATACACCATAATACATAAATCATCATTCATGTGTATATGCCGCCCATGGCAACCAATCAGATTCTGGCTGACATTTTATAGTATATAATAGGAAATTGAGAACCAGGATCTGATTGGTTGCTATGGGCAACATCTCCACACTTACATTCCCGCAGTTTAGTAAATCTAGGCCCTGGTGTAGCTTTTTCCACATCCTTTGGTTCTATGCTTCTGTCCAACTAGTTACTGCATACCTCCCAAGTGTCCCGAGTCCTGCTTTTGTGTCTTTTTAGCTCAAGGCTCATAGAGGTGCATAATATAAAAACACGCAAGCTGTGCTGTGTCGTAAAAGATGGGAAAAGACGCACAACATTGAGTTCGTGGCACATTGAGTTGGCGACTACAGGGCCTAAATTTACTAAGCCAATTGATTGTTTGCTATGGGCAACATCTCCCTGCTTAGTAAATGTAGGATCAGTCTCCGTGTTCTGTCGTAATCTTTTTTAATATAAGGTTCCGTTTGAACTAATATTGTGACATGTAGTTTAGGTATATTCACGTGTATTCATTAAATGATAGTAATAAATGCCCAACTATTCTGAACTTTTTAAATGTTTTCTGTAATGTTACATTTAACTTTTTATGTAAATATATTTTTTTACAATATATTTAATTTATTGATAGTAAGCATAATTAAATTATACAATGTAAATATATTTATTCAACACTTAAGTAACAGGTTTACAAAACAGTAATTTAATCAGAGAAACCTAAGTATAGCTAAGGAAGATAAAGATACGTAACATAAACTACTCCAATCACACAGTGTGAAAAGGCTGATTAGAAGCTGAATAAAGACATTAGCTCCATCTGTCTTTTCCAAGTGCATTACACATCTGTGTGCTGTTAACTATACAACGGTAATGTGATCTCGCTGGGATCATTTTAACTCAAACCTGTCTCCCTTATCATGTTTCTAATAAGCACGGAGGACTTGGATATAAAAGCACGTATTCATTCAACTTGTCTATGGTTTATATTAATGCTGAAAAAGGTTAAATAAAATATTGAGAATATAATATCTCTAATATGACTATATTATTGTTGGAATGAATGCACATTTCTTGTTATGTTGGTGTCATATTTTCCCCAGAAAGATTATCGCTTGCTGTCCAATGTACCAGAGGCATTAGAGTGAAATATATACAAGGGTGTGGGGATTTTTGCTTAGTTGGAGTAGACAAGGGCCTGTTTACTATGTAGATCTATTTTTTGTCATCCATACAGTTCCATGTGGATAATAAGAACAGGCCAGACCTAGAGTCCATAAAGTGGTCATTTGCCAATCGATAGGACCAGAAAATATGGGTTTTGCGCATGTGCATGCTACATGTGCTGCTCTAGACATGGTATCTGTGCAATTCAGTGATCAGAGATTTTTTGGACCTGATTCAATATCCTTTGCACCCCCTTATTTGCATCTTTTTATCTTGCGGCTCATACAGATCCTCAAGCAAAATATCCAAAACTGAGATACCACATTCACTTACATGGTTTAGCTTCTGACAACCAGAGACAAATTTAAATGTTCCATCTCAAGTGCATGGAAATCTGAACACAGATGAGTTAGTTTGCAGACAGAGGAAATGACTATACTGTAAATGCATTTGCAAATGTATCTCTGTTGGAAGCAACATTGATCTATTGTTTGGATGGGTTGGAATGTATTTGCACATGTGTATGAGTGGTGTAGCAATTGATACAACACTCCATACGTTTCATAACTATTATTGGACTATTACTGCAGTGTTGACAACTTTTGGGCGTGATTTGTGTAAGACTATCTATTCCTGTGGATGAGTGGGGATTGACACCATTGCGTCACCCAGGACTGTCCTGTTGGAATTGGAACAGCATTACAACATCACTGGAATCATCGTCATATGCATAGTACCACTGACATCAACCCATTGTGCACAGTAATATCACCCTTGTGCAGTACCACCCACATCATCCTTGTGTACACAGCAGCATTGACATTTTGGTAAAAGTAAAGACTATAGAGCTTTACAATGGTCATATATAGACACTATACCCTTTAATAAAGATATTTATTCTCGTTATTCTACCATAATTGCTCAAAAATATGTCCCCCCCCCCCATAATAGGGTTTCATATGATATAGGGGAATACAGATATATGGGCTTAACTAAGTTTATGTTAATAGCACAATTTAGGAATAAATATAGATTATATGCACATAATAAACATGTATTCCTCCTTAAATGTGCTCAATAATAAAGATCTTTATTCTTTTTAATTGTGTTGAAAGTATCAATAATATTTACACCTAGAAACCTCAGTGAGGAAACATCGGACATAATCCTTGCCTATTTCTCTGTTACGTGCTAGAACATTGACATTGTTAGGTCATGTGTTATTCTGCTGCTTTTACTACTGCCTTCTCTATTGTTACTGGCTTATTCCTGATTTAGCTTTGTTTGTATAAATATGCAAAAAGACATTCTACATCCTGCCTATTCCTGGGTCTAGATTTACTAAGCTGTGGGAATGGAAATGCGGAGGTGTTGCCTATAGCAGATTCTAGGTGACATTCTCTAGTTGCTATTGATGAGTTATTAACATCATCAATTCCCACCCACCATAGTAACGCACGGGGCTGAAATGAAATCACTGCCCACGTCCTGGGAGATTTACTCACTCTCTTGAGATACAATGTTTGCAATTAAGACACAACTCACTGCCTTCTTTCCAAGGGGTGTACAAGGGTGAGAAGGGGAGGGCTAGCATAGTCAGTCTTAACTACGGGTGTATTTCCACTAATGATCCTATTTCAGACCTGGAAATTAGCGCAAGTATGCACAGTTGCTGGCTAGACCTTAGGACCACCCTTGGGGCATGTATGAGTCCAGGAAGTTGCTGACCACAAGCTATACATTTCATTAGTATTTAAATATTTTGAATGCATCACAATGGGTATGGAAACGCATATGTTTTGTTCTGCCTACCTAAGTTATTTAAATGAAGCACTTTATTAAAAAAAAAAATAAAGAAACATGTAATAGTTATTTTATTTATGACCATAGTTTTAAATTTGCATGTACAATTTACAACTAATGTTTCCATTGAACATCACAATAAACTAACCCTGCTTTTAAAAGAACAAATATATCTGAATTGTGCTTGCGGGTTCAGTAGCACATTAAATTCCCTATTATTTACTTCCAGGATATAAATCCAGGATATGTTTTTTTCCTGGTGGGAAAGACAAGAGTGTTGCTGTTGGGGCATTTATATGATTGATGGGGCATTTATATATATGGGTTTTGCTATATAGTATAAAAACACTCAGGTCTGGCTCCGGTCTTCCATCAGCGCTGGTAACTCCAGTCACAGTGGCAGCAGAGATGCTGGATACCCACTGGATCCAGACTTTTGCGTAGCCATGGGGAGAATACTTCCTGCAAGAACTTCTGCCATCAGACCTCTACCATAACATTTCCACTGCAGTCCACTGCATGCATGTGGGCACAGCATCCCATCCAATCCTGCCACCAAAAACACTTCCAGAGGACCCAGATTGCATTGGAAGTGGAATGTGGTCAGAAAAATGCAGACGTTTTCCATTTTGGCTACCATCAAATGCCCCTTTTTGTGGAAGTCTATTTTTAACATACACATAAAAAGGCACCAGTAATAATTAACTGGTAACAGCTAGCAACTTTTAATTCTATTAAAAGTGACAGTGTAGAACGCATGTGGTATCAGATAGAATGGGGAGCTACCCAATAGAATGAGGTTCTCTGTAAGATCAGGTAAAGTGCTGCTTACCAGTCATGAGGTGTGACAGTCTATAGAGGAGGGCATCATTAGGAGAGGGTGGGGCCACTTTGAGGAGTGGAAGAGACAAGCCCCCCCCCCCCCCAAAGTAAAATGTTCTGACGCCCCTTGTAGTGTATCTTTTCCTGCTCCCAAATGTCTGACTCACCTCCTTCCTGTAAACTAATAATAGGAACGTGGAAAGGCAGTATCTCCAAATGTCAAATTGCAACGTTGAGTAAATTGATAGTTTCCTCTAGTGATTTTCCCAAATATAAATATGTCCTGAATGTCTGTATCAAACTGACAGTGCAGCCTACAATGAACAGTGTGACTGTGGGTTTAGACTATGCCAACAACAATGTCCTGACAGACAAATGGTGCAAAATCTCTGTTACTCCAAAGCTAGCCTGAAATTAGATAACACCTCTTGGTTCCCATTACTTTTGCCTAGATAAGTGGTTCCAAAACTGTGCACAGCAGCTCCCGGGGGAGTCGTGATACTCTGTCTGGGGTGGTGAATTACATTGTAAGGGCTGGCAACACATTACCCTTACATTCTTCCTAGGACCTACACAGAGTAATGTGCCACCCGGGTGGCTTACAGTGCAGGGTCCCACTATCGGGATTCCAAAACTGACAAGGTTTGGGAACCACTGGCCTGGATCCTTCTCATCTGCCTTCCCTCATCCAACGTCCTTCAACTGCCAAATCCTCTCCCGCACATCACTACCTGTTTCATGCACCAACTCCTCACCCATGCACCTGTCACTAACATAATCAATATAGCTGGGAGTTAGACTATATTAAAAGCTGATATTGAGCTAAAACAGGGTATTACACTGCCTTTCCCGCAGTACTTACAAACCTAGAAGCATACTTTTTTTGGAGCATACCCATTGCGTACAGAATAAAGGATCAAGGCATAGTGTTAAGACCTTATTGTTTGGTGTTCTCCAAACATGATCATATGTAGTACATTCCAATGCATAAGCCCTGCTCACATATATGCACAATCCATTTGCTTAGGTAGCCTAAAGTGTATATTATACTTTCAAACCAAAGTTACCTTCCTAAAAATCTCATCAATACAAAATAAAATGAATGCAAACGTCTTTCAAATTAATAGAGGTACTGCTGCCCTGATGCTAATACGAACAGGAGCACATGTGTGCTGAGACGTTTGGCATAAAACTTACATAGGTGTTCATGTTGCAGGCAGTGAATTCACTTACACAATATCATAACAGAATTCATTATCTGAGTTCTAGGATCTTACATTTTTCTACGCAGCAGAGTCAGTCATAGCTGCAGGCCACGAGATCTAAAGACCCATGTAAATCCTACTATTGGCGGTTGAATGAAAACAATTTTCCTTTGTATTTGTAGCTTCCCAAGAACTTTTTGAATGGACTCAGGAAGTGATTAACAGACGCCAAACTCTTTCCCTTGGTGTTAAGATATTTACTTAAATAATATTTCACATACATCTTGGGGTTGTTTGAGAGTTAACAAACAAAAAGAACATTTAATCCTGTTTTGTAGTGAGAGGAGGTAGACGTGAATATATTTTGATTGATTTTCATGTATAAATACACTAAGCTCAGGAATACATTTTAAAATTGCTATTTACATTTCTGCTAGCACATGGCCCCTATCACATTTATTTTTGCATGCATATAATAAAAATGTTACCCCCAGTAATGCAATGCCAAGGAACATATTGGTCCCCTTTAACTCTTTACTCTATATAAGCCCCTCTATAACTCAAGGGCCTACATTTACTAAGCAGGGAGATTGCAGGGAGATTTAAAAGTGCAGATGTTGCCCATCAGGATTGGTTGCTATGGGCAACATCCACATTTTTTTTAATATCCCTGCTTAGTAAATTTAAGCCAAAGTATACTTTTGAAAGATTTATTGGGAGAAATTATTTTCATTTATTTTTCACCAGTTCAGTTAATTTGCAATGTATAGAAACATAACATTTGAATAGCCTTACATGACAATGAGCTGGCATTGGCTGTGTTTAGTCAGCTAAATTAAATCCTCTTCAATAATTTCTAAGAAGTCCTTTAGAATTCATTAGCTGAGTAGCTATACACCTGCTACAGCCTTACACGTCAAGCTCTTCTTTTAAAAGGCTCTTAACGTTAAGACTCTAAATCTCAAGAATGACATGCAACAGGCACTTATTGATATAAAACATGTTATCCGGCTCTATCTCAGTGTACAATATTGTATACAAGCAGTGGGCAGGGCCATGATACCACCATTTGCGTTTGAACGCAGATGTACATCCACTATAGCTTTGAATAACAGCAATGGGAAATTGGTACGGAGCTCAAAGTTATCATTTAAATAATCAAGCCCTACTGTTGGTTAAATGTGGAAAGGTATCCAGGAGGCATGGGAGCGCTGATAGAAATTTCATATGAATAGGTAGGTACGATATTAATACAGTAGACCGCTACACTCATATCATGCCTTTTCCCATTCTGCTAATTGTAAATCGAATATATTCCATTGTCTTCTAGATTTTAATATTGTTCAATAGAAGTCAATTGTCAATAATAATTCTGTAATATATATATATATATATATATATATATATATATATATACATTCAGGCGTGCATCCATTGCATGGATAGGTGCGCATGGGCAGAATGCAAAAAAGAATCGATATTTGGATCTAGTCCCAAATAATGATTCCACACATTGCATCAATGCAAGTGATAAAATACATATGCCTTATCACCACGTTCTCTATTTTCATTTACTCTGATAAAATTCCATGAATTTTTCTTGACAGGAGGGGGGGAGGCAGTTTTTGCTGATTAATGTGAATTCTTTTCCTTACACAAGACTAATAGTAAATCCACAAAAACAATAACTAAAATGGATTGGTTAGGGTGATCCAACAGCAACAGTGTAGAACTGCACCTTGGCAAGATCATGTTCAAATGCTGGAGGATGCAAATTTGAAATCTTAAGAGCATTTCCTATCAGAAGCATAAATGAACAAATAAGTGCAAAAAATGACAATACTAACTAAATTACCCCTAACCGTAACATATATATAGGGCTTGAAGTGGGCACCTCTTCTCCCGATACGTAGCCCCACCCCCTTGTTAAATTCTGCACCTTCAGACGGGAGGGAGCTTTCAGTATATAAATCGATGGTCCAGAGGGGTGGGTCTTATGCAAGGGGACGGGTCTCAAGACCATACCACCACCTTGAATTGCCCACTTCGAGCCCTGTATATATACATATACACACTCAATTAGTTTCCCATGAAATCCTATGTAAAACTACTTTATTTCACTGTCACCTGAAATGGCTTTTCATTTGAAATCACATTTATTACTCAGGTGTTTAACATCAGGACAAAATGTTTGCATTTCTGAAGCAATCCTTTATTGCTGTCTATAAAGTGTTGAGCTACTGTGCACTGTTTAGCAAAGTTTACTTTACAATTCAACATGTTAATGCCTAAAAAGGTTTTTATTTGCAGTAGTGAGTTTTAATGAGTTTTTCCATAACCGTGTATAACGACAGGAGAAAAACCCTTTACACCCTTGGTGAGAGCAGCTTCATGGCCGTGTCTCCTTGCATGACCCAGATATAAAATATACAGTCCTAGACTATTCATAAAAAACAAAGTGACACAGTGACAAATGATGTTGATCTTTAAAGCAGTGTTTAATACTTTATTTTTGCACTATTGATTTACTCATTGTGTTCTATAGCAATAGTTCTCAGTCTTCTTAGCTGCAACCGGTGTAGAATTATAGCCTTTGTCCCAGCCCTGCTGGTTCCTGTGCATCAGTGTGAATTGGAATCTTGCATTTGTAAGAGGACATTGCACACAGAGAAACCTCACAAAAATATTCACTAATGTGCGTCCAAAAAATGTTTTTCCCCCCAGTAGGCATGGAGGATGTTATCAGACTACTGGCCAGATTCAGATTCCCACTCTTATGACTTACACTCATGACTTTGCCATACGCTAAGCTGGCCATACACTATGCCAGGGGTTCTCAAACTATCTGGGACCTCATCTGACAAAAAAAATGTTTTACTCAATCCCAGGAAGTTATCATTGTCTATTTTCACCAAGACTCATCAGATTATAATTTTAAACAGTGGTAAGTATATGTGTTGTACCTAACTATACAGCTTATTTGTGCATCATGACAACTGGCAATCCCATGTGACAAATGAATGTGAAGATGGAAGTGGTTCAGTGAAGCAGTCTAGGTGGCCGCGGGCCACCAATCACCTACTTCACGCATCTATCACAGTGGCACCCCACGGTGCCATAGCGCCTGGCCTGCAACTGGGGGATGGTCTCTCTGAGGAAGTCGTGACCCATTGCACATGTGGGCACAACCCCCGCTGGGGTCCCGACCCACAGTTTGAGAAGCATAGAACTATGCAATAAATCGTTCCACTCGAACAATGTTTAAAATTCGGCCGATCGTTCAAGTGTATGGGAATGATATCGTTCAAAACAAGGTTTTAAAAGATTTTTTGGTCTGCACAATCTTTGGGCACTCCCAATAATCCTGGCCTATTAATGTCATTATGAACCACTTTAGAAGCATAAGCCAAATGATTTTTTTTAAAGAAAAAAAATTGTTGGAAGTACTATTTTGAAAAAAAAAGTTCTGTACAATTATTCTACTGTGTATAGCTGTTTTCAGTGAATGATTTTTTCTTTAAAAAAAAAAGTTAGATTTTCATCCAATTTTCATTGTATGGCCGCGTTACAATCTCATGGGTAAAACCATGTTGAATTGCAGAGGAAGGGGTTGTAAAATGAATGTTAGTGTTTGCATGCAGGGAGAATGCTTTATTTTTGCATTTTGCACATAGATACTGACCAGTGTTACTGTTCCACTGTTATACCCCTTTCACACTGAGGGCTATGAAATTCAACTTGGTTTTGCTCACTCTTGCCTTAAGCTGGCCATACACTATACAATAAATTGTTCCAATCGACCAGCTTTACACTGTTATTGCACACAGATACTGACCAGCGTTACTGTTACACTGTTAATAGACTTGTGCTAGGAAACATTATCTCTCACTTGTAATACTGATTGCAATTAATTCAAATTACCTCCCCTGCAATTCACCATGGTTTGTCCATGGGAGTGTAACTCTGAATCTGCCCCTATATGTATACATTGCACCAAATGTAGGCAGTAAGCAGGATTAACTCTAATCATTAGCAGCCTATTTCTTGACTAGGATAAAAAATCCCTGCAGTCATTGTTTCCAAACTAAACTGTAATGTTTGTTCACACTGACTTCACTAGGCACTAAGCACACAAGAATACGGATACATCCAAGAAACCAACATAAGGCAGTTACATCTTATTTTGAATAATAATAACAAAGACACCTAATGAATAAAATAAGAACAAATAACATTAAATAATGATAAAGTTTCCACAATGCTGCAAACTCACATATACAAATGTGTCACTGTTTAGACAGAGAACCTCTTATCGCATCTGAGACTGCAAACTGCATCTTTAATTCAATGTCATAGGATTTTCCATCCTCTCGACTGTGGGAACATATGGGAATAAGTAGATGATACCTTGAAAGTGCCCATTAGAAACAAACTTATGTTGTCTGTACAGTATAATGTACAGGTCGATAAGGTGCCTTCCATTAAACTGGAGTACAGTAAGTGAATGTTATAATGGCTGGCTGATAACTATACTTCTCCTATACCACCCTAAAAATGGTTCATTGTTATTTTCATTAACCCCCTCCCAAAAGACCAAGCCCTATTTTCCAAATCTGACATGTGTCACTATGAGGTAATAACTTTTTAATGCTTTTACTTATTCAACTGATTCTGAGATGGTTGATCTGTATTTTGTGCTCAAATTTCTATCTAGGCTATCATGAATGAAACTAATGTGCATATCAATTTTTAATGCTGGAAATATTCACATTAGATTAATTCACAACAGCTATACATAGTAATCACTATGCCAGCTTGTGTATCTGTCCCTTTAAAGCCACAATAGGCTAGTCAGAAATGAGCCAATCGCAGCCTTTGCCAGGGGCAGGGCCAATATATTTGGTCAGTCAGTGACAGCTGCTATCACTATTCTGTTACCCCGCTGTGGGGTGACAGTTAAATGAGAGTACATGTACAGCGCTCGTAGTTAAAGAACCTCATCCTGCACCGTATAGAGGGGTAAAAACAAAAAGGAAACAAAAGGAAACAAAAAGGGTTATCCTTATTTACATTACCTGGTACAGTATATGTCACTAACAGCCCTAGGCATAGGCCCCAAGCATGACCTATTTGCTGCTTGGGCCGCTACCCTCGCAAAACCTAGGGCTGCCTATGTATGACATAGGGTTATATTTACTAAGCAGGGAGATTGCAGTGAAATTCGAATTTGGGGAAGTTGCCCATGGCATCCAATCAGATTTGAGCTCTCAGTTTCATTTTACACTCTGGAGAATGTAAACTCAAATCTGATTGGTTGCCATGGGCAACTTCCCCAAATTCGAATTTCACTGCAATCTCCCTGCTTAGTAAATATACCCCATACTGTCACTTCCTCCACTGTAGTCATTGTTAAACTATAAATCTCTGTTTACTTCTACTATTATCTATGTTGGACATACCACTGGTGAGAACCACACCAAGCAGAAGCATGGAAAAGGAGAGGAAAGAGTTAAGAACCACTCAATGTATTGTGCAGTGGTCAATGTGGACATTTAGAAGTGGTGGTATAGACTTTTAGAAGTGGCGGTATAGAACTAGAGAATATAATAGAAGTCAATGGAGATTTGTAGGCTTTTAATTACATCTGTGGGAGAAGTGCCGGTATGGCATACCCCCGTATACCCCCCACTTCGAGCCCTGGTATTGTGGCAATAATGAAAATTAAGAATTACTAATTTTTATTGACCAATGTGGCAAAGTCAATTATGGGGAACATTGGTTTCTGTGTATCCTAAAATGTCTCTAGCAACCCCCCTAAATTGCTCATTAGTCTTGCGTTTAGGAATTGCTTTGCAGTTGTTTAAACACATAGACAAGTATCCAGTATCCAGTAACTAAGTAGAAAGATGAATGTGCAACCCAACCTCAAACAGATATATGGAATCTGTTCTCTTTGTTCATACAGTGTAGATTAAAGTCTGCCCTATGTATCCTCACCAGGAAGTCATTAGAGAAAGAATGCATTCCTCATGGAATGACAGTCATCTTACATTATGATTATTGACAAGGGCTAACATTCCACTGAGTTCCCTAAACAGGGAATGCTGTTTAATATGCTCCACCAAGTGCAGACATACACATAGGCCCCTATTCAGAATCTGAGATGCCATCTTCCCTTAAGTTGATGAATTGTAAGTATGTCCATACAAATATGAGCAGCTATAGATTCTTTCTCAAAGCATTGCAATAGTTCTTTGGAGATATTATCATTCAAAGAGCCCTTTCTATCTGCTCTACTTTCATTCCAGGTTTCCTGGATAACACATGCAGAAGACATATTAGCAATAACACTTATCCCTAACCAGATCACCCAGTTCCTATAAACAAATTCAGTGCAGACAGCAATCTGTCTTTCCAGAGTAAACAGGTCACAATGGATTGGAATAAGACGTGTCTATCCAAAAGGGTCTACAGTATTCAGATTACTGGGAGCATGGACATTCAAAGTTCTATCCCTAACAAAAGCTGTTATCGGCACCATTGACTAGAACAATCATCATTCTAGTGACAGTGCCGGCCAGCTCTCCCATCCACTTCAGTAGAAGGAAGAACTTTCTGTTCCCTCTGCTGAAGCCTGTACTGGAGCTTGGTACATACCCAGTACATCCCCAGTACATATCCAGTGATGTCCCATGCTGTGGCTCTTTTCTTCTGTATATTGTTTTTTCGCAGTTTTTTTTTCAATTGTATTTGGCCACACACACAGGACGATTTTTAGCCCAATTCCACATTTTTTGTGGAATTGGACTAAAAATCAATTATGTGTGGGATCAGCTTCAGGGTCCATACAGTCTATTGTGGTGGTACCTATAAATATTGTGGGAGAACATTACCAATTAATGACAGTACCAACTAACTAACAATACCAGGGATAAGTTTCTTTTGGGTTTAATACACACTTTCTGGATATGCTAAGTAATATTTAATTTTGTTAAATGTTGTAAAGGTATAACAAGAATATACATTCAAAATATGTTTCATAAGTTACTATTACAGTTTACTGTTGCACATCAGGGGTTCTCCATTATTCATGTATTTATTTGCATGACGATAATAGATTACATCTGGTATTAAATATTTATTAGTGTTATAACTAAACAATGTTTAACAAAATTAAAGATTATTGAAAATATACAGACTTAGTTCATGTAGATTTAAGTATATGATATAATATATAAAATATTTGGAGACCACACGTATGCTCATAGTATGTTATTTAAACTGTATAATAATGGGAAAGGCCATTCTTTATTTGCCCTGAGCTACATAAACCCTAGTTACATCAGTGGATCCGGCCCAGTTTTTATAACAACAAATTTAACAATTTCATATTAAGAATTTCTTTTTTTAGAACCTCTCACACCTAGTCCTTGACCCTTCAAAAATATTTAATAACTATTAATAGTAATAGTAATATCATNAATAGTGAAACCTGAAGTACCACCAACATTAAGGTTCACAGAATTACAAAATTCAAAGAACAGAATAGATCAGTGGTTCCCAAACTGTGTGCCGTGGCTCCCTGGGGTGCCGCGACGCTCTCATTGGGGTGCCGTGGACTGNTTTTTCTGATATGGTGCAACATTGCTAGTGTCACTTAGAAACACAATTTTGCGTCTTGTATAGGAGTAACACAAGATTTTATGTCAACCTGAAAAATTTCAGTTTTTACCTAAATAGTTATTACATGATATTGACTCAAAAACGTAAAAAATTGGAACTGATTGTGTCTTAGGGGTACCTTGAAAAATTATGGAGACACTAAGGGTGCCTCAGCTGAAAAAGTTTGGGAACCTCTGGAATAGATACTTATAATATGGAGTAGTGACTTCAAAATGCAACTAAGTAACAGGTGCAAGCGATTCTCTTTGCTCTGGTATTTTAGTATGTATACTGGCACCTGTTTTTTTGTTTGTTTTAAATGTCTGAAATAGCTGCCTTGCCCATCGCAAATTCTTGCGATGTCATACAAATGTCCTGGGTTCTGAGACATAGTTGTTCAGCTAATACATTACGCAATGAAGTATGGACACGGGAATAACCCAGGGCGTGTGTTTGTGTGAATGGAGACACAAGACACAAAACCCAGGTTTGTGACCCTGGCTGCCACTATGGTTATTCCTATATTGCACACAGAGCTGAGTGCTCACAACAGCAAGTTGTCAACATACTGAAGTCCCTCCGGAAGGAATACAACAAAGTGCAAGACCAACAAAAAAAAACTCTAACCTAGAATCATTACAAGTATGCATGACATTTACAAACATGACTGAAAGCACATCCGTTAAATCATTAAAACCAGGTGACAGTCGGAAGTTCAGGAGCAGATTATTTTATACCAAATGGAATGGGTCATGCATTTGGTACAGGGAACACTCAGGTCATTGTTTTCTGAACTGTCTGGGGACATGATGTCAAATAAAACAAAAGTGACAAGCGGGATGTAATGATGAGAAAGTAGCAGGGAGTCACACAGAATGTGTAAATAAGAGTTTACATAGGATGTGAATGTCATAGACTCAGATTCAGAAAGAAATGTGAGTGCAGGAAACACTAAATAAACTATGTTACGATGGACCAGATTCCGACTTTAGGCACTATTGACCTACTCACAACTTACTCAAGAGTGGGCAAAAACATGTTGAATTGCAGGGGAGGTAAAATTAATGTTATTGTTTGCATGAATCTGGTCCAATTTTAGCATCTCCCTTCCGGAACAAACCAAAAGTTTCTGCAAATCACACCCAAAGCTCCACCCCCTGGACAGGACACCTATAAAAGCTATGAATGGACGGCATGGCGTCATACGACCCAGCCAATTTATAGTACCGATAAGGCGAAGGCAAAGATTTATATTAAGTCCTGGGAGATTTGCTGACTCAACCAGGATCTCACAGTTGCTATTTTATACGACCCAGCCAATTTATAGTACCGATAAGGCGAAGGCAAAGATTTATATTAAGTCCTGGGAGATTTGCTGACTCAACCAGGATCTCACAGTTGCTCCCTGTGTGACTCCCTGCTACTTTCTCATCATTACATCCCGCTTGTCACTTTTGTTTTATTTGACAGTCCCAATTTCTGGTGGTCATAAAAAGAATGGTGATGATGAGGGCAGACATTCTTCAATAAAAGCTTGAGTCATCCAATGATCACTTAGGGCACTGGTTCCCAAACTTTCGCACATCGGGGGTCTCAACTATGGTATAGTGTAACCTGCCTGGGCAGCACATAACACTGTGTACACAGTGGTATATATGCACCATTCTACAGTGTAGAATATAAGTGTAATTTGCTATGGCCGCGGCACCCCTGTGGGCCGTGGCGCACAGTTTGGGAGTACGGACTCAGGCCTATAGGTATTGAGATTAAGATGTTTATGGTTTCATTTATTTTACATAAATCTGTTACATTGGTAGTCACTATTGTAACATGAATGCCTCCAGGATTCATTTTCTGGTTAACCTCAAACATCTTGGGGTTTGGATTTGTTCATATTGTATACTTTTGCCACAAACCATTGCTTTGCCTCAACGGTCATGTTTTTCCATATATTTATGTACCGCCACATAATGCCCAGTACATTTATTAATCAAACGTGGATATCTTCAATGAGTATTGTGCAAAGCTTGGCTTTGTTTTGAGAAGAAGTTTTATTGTACAAGTGAATATTTGTTTTACAAATAAGCAGTAAAACATGTGGTTTCTTTATATAAATAAATCATACGCTGGTCTCCTGACCTTGATGAATGTTTAGCTGCTGTCTGATTACATTCTTTTGTGCCGAACGTTTTCAGCTAATACAGCAAATTCAGGTCACACACGCGAACACACACACACACACACACACACATTCAACTTCTAGATAACAATATCTACCACAAGATCAACGCATGTTGAAAGAAGTCATCTGCAATATTGGAACGCATATTTTACTAGGTTGAATGCAAAGGACGTCAAGTAGGATGTAGAGGTAGATCTATGATTTGGAATGGCAAAATTTAAACAAAAATTTTGTGTACTACTAATGGATAGTAGTTCTATGCATTTTGGGGCTGGTTTAGAACTGTTCTTACAACTATTTCTTAGGTGTAAAGCTAAATTGTTCCTATCGACTAGCGTTAGTCAAGACTGGGCAAAACCATGTTGAATTGTGGGGGAGGTAAAATGAATGTCAGTGTTTGCATGCAGGGAAAATACTTTATTTTTGCATTTTGCACACAGATACTGACTGTTACACTGAAACATTAGTTCAGAATTTGGTAGCACTGCACATAGGGGATTTCCATTCAGTAAAAGCACTATTCTACAGAGTGTTAGAAAAGTCGCTACACACTTTTCATAAAGCAGTAAAACAGTGGAGATGTCGCCCTTGACAACCAGTCAGCATTGCGGTAACATTTCTAAAGTGCATATTATAAAATTATATGGACCATGCCATGGGTCAGTGTGTGTTAACAAATACGCAGAAGTTGACAGTGCATTGTCTGTCAGAGCAGTTCATCAGGAGCCTGTGGAATTATCCATCAGGAGCCTGTGGAATTATGCAATTGTCCACCATTATAGTTACATTAACCTTAGCTGCTCCATGTCGTTTTTATCATCTTACACCAGGCTTCTTTGTCATTCTCTGTGTACAGTGTTCCTCACTGAACTGTGCCATGTATCCCTCTGCTGCACAGGTTTGTTCACACACGGAGCTTGTGCAGCCTGCAGATTGTTTGAAGAAATGTTTCGGCTGAAAAAAAGCACTACCGTGCTGATGTGTACCCAGCTACAGTCTACACAACATACTGAACTGCAAGCGAACTTGGGTTTTATGCAAAACAAAAATAAAAACAGAAAATTCAACTAATTGCAAGCATTATCCATTTCGGTCAGGTGGTGTTTGTTCTGTGAGGGCAGAGAACATGTTGCTTTGTCTTATTGTTTTATTATTTCTAAAATAGTAACATTTTCTTTTTTTTGTTCAGAACCAGAACAAAAAAATTCAACTGTAAACAGAATCACAACAACAACAGTTTCTTCTGCATTACCGGAACTTTCTCAACTTTCCGCTGAAAGGTGTTCATTACACTTCCAGAGCTGTAATTAGCATTAATTATTAATTCTAAGCCCACAATGCCTTTGTGCATTATATAGAGGCAGCTGCAGCAGGGTATGTTTTTCTTTGCACATGACAAACTAAGTCTTTATTCTTCATCTACATTATCATCTTGGTTCCTTTACTAAGTCCGCCTGAGAATGTCTTTCATGTGCCTGGATGCAAAGGTGAAAAGTTTGATATGAAAACAGAGTAAGTTCAAAGTCAGGTTATATCCCAGGAGGTTTCTGGTTTTACTTTATCCTCAAGTGAATTCCAAATTTAACTACTTAGTTGTAGGTGCTTTTTGAAAATTCTGTTTCTGGCATAACTTCATCCACTTTCTTAAGTAATCCCCCAATGTTGTTAGCTATGAACATAGGTGAAGAAAACGATGATCCGAATCTCTTGCCAACAAGCACATGCCTGCTGCCAGTCTCCTAGCACGGAATGACCATGGAACTAAAATTGATTGGCAAAAAGGTCATCAAGACAAACGTATCACCACATGACCTATGATCCCAGTCAGAGGCGGCCCTAGGCATAGGCCATATAGGCGGTCGCCTATGGCCCCGCGGCCCCAGGAGTCCCTGGGGTCTCGCGCCTATATGGCCTTGGCACCCGGAGTCATCTCTGTAACTGCAAAATGATCTTGCCTGCCGGGGAGCTATGTTTATGCTTCCCCGGCCGGCAGGCGCGTCATAGTAAAGCTTGCCGCCTCTTCCTGCCCGGTGGCCTCCCTCTGCCTCCGCCTCCCGTCCCAGTCGCTGTATGATAGTTAGTCCCTGATCCCAGTGGATGGAACTTTCCAGCTTAATATGGTACAATGTGACAGTATAGGAAGCAGACACAACTAAAACATACAGGGACGGCCAAGTAGCATAACTAGCATGAGTGCACGAGGTGTGGATGCTACGATGCCTGGAGAGGCAGCACAGTGGTTGCCACCCACCTGCACTCACAAAACTAGAAGCAAGTTGTAAGTAGTTGGAAGCTTCAGATAGCCCCCCTGACCCCATTCCATTTAAACATCACCAGTTCTGTGCACTAATGATCATGATGATTTATTAATTAAGCTTTCGAAATAAAGAACATGTCACCTGTCGGGAAAAAAAGCTGTCATAAAATACATAGCATAAAAACTACTTATGAAGCAGTAAACCTAAATAAAGATATACTTTTTTACTTTACGTTGTGTTCTACGAAACAAAAATGCTATTACAATTAATTCCTAATGGTGGTGAAGCTTGAAAGGTGATCCCTAACTGTTTGTCAAGTTCTCATACTATGTCACAGAAGTGCAGTTGTGTAAATAACAGATGTCTGTCAGTTGTGGCTGCTGTTTGCAAAGCACTTACATGGCAATAGGTGCTGTCTGAGACAGGGTGCCTCAAATATTTACCGAGGACATAACACCTGCAGCCGATCTGTGCAGGTAATAAAGTGTTTCCCCAGTCAAGTTTAAAGACCACATGATGTAATGTTTATATAGCAAAGCTAAGAAATTTGGTTCGAGATAGATAGAAGGTAAAGCTGACCATGCCCTACAGCGATTATAGGGCACAGCGGGAAGTATGCCATAACCTAAATGTATTGATGATGTAATGTTTATATAGCAAAGTTAAGAAGTTCATTTTTCTGCTAGAGGAAGGTTCAGTTCAACATACTATATTCCGTATAGACACACAACAGCCACTAAATGCATGTATTGTACCAAATAGATTAGAATAATGCACATAAAAAGTAGTTGTGGAAATGAAATAGGTTTGGTAGGTCTACCATGACTCAATGCGGGTCTAATGGTGTATTGCATATCGACAGTGCACATATTTTATATAAGCCATCAAGTGCGTATAAACTTTCAGTACTGTACACGCAATTTCTCATTACTGCAGGCCATCAATGATATGTAGTAGAGTGGAGATGTTTCCCCTAGCAACCGATCATACTTTAGCACATTATTCACATTTTCCAGCATGTAACAGTAAAGTGAGAGCTTGGATCTGATTGATTGCTTTGGGCAATATCTCTCATTTTCTTTCCCACAGGAAACTGTTGCTCACGGCTACACAAATATTATACAATTATCTGAAATACCCAGACACTAATCAATATTATTATCTTGCAGCTTATACATATCAGCAGAGTTGCTGACTTTTGGTTTCTCTCTCATACAAATCACACCCAAAGCCCCGCCCTATGCACGGTAAAGCATACGTTTATTATGAATAGGCGTCCATTCATAGTAAGGATCAAGACTGAAGCAATGGTTTAAAATGGTTTAAATTAAATAACTGCCTCAAACCAGGTCCCAGAAAATTTGCACAAGATTCAGGAGCCTCCTAGAACCCTGCATTTTAGATTTTTATGGTTATTGGCCATCTGAAATATTCATAGCACTTACACATTACAGCAAACCTTGTTCCAAGAACTGCATGATGAAACTATTTATTGCTGTATTGTATAGGCAGCCAGGGACACCTGACCAGGGTCGCCCAACGGGGAGCCCATATCCATGTATTGCAGTGCAGCAGAGGGAATACAGATGCACACCTCCCAACATTTCCCAGGGAGAGAGCGGAACAGACATGCCCCGCCCTCTGTCCCGGCCAAACCCCACCAAACTCCGCCCAGTCCCTCCACTACACGCTCAAACCTCGCCCACCCACGGCAAAGCCCCACCCCTTTTTGGGCCGCAATCGTGGCAAAACTGAAAAAAAACACTTTCCTACCAGTTTGTCCCCATAGCGGGACAAACTGGAAGGAGGGAGGAACAGATATACAGTCCCCCAAAAGCGTGACTGTCCCGCAAAAATCGGGACAGTTAAGGGGTAAGCAGATGGAAAGCTTTCATGAGGAAGCTTTCCATCTATTCCCTCTGTTCCCTTATTTAGACACTGTTATTGGCGTCTATGTGAGATCATTTAGTCGTGACTTCATGCCGTTGTGACGTCATGTGGGGGGGCTCGGGGACCGCAAGTCCGGTATCCAGAGAAAAATGCTGATATTATGGCTGTTCAATACCAGAGTATTTTACACATTGATGATTTTCAGATTATTTAGTTTGATTTCTGAAGAGTAACTGCACATAAAGGTTGAAATCTACAACTTGTTATAGGTGATGTCAGGGGAGTAAATCGATAAATTATGGTGATAATTTGTATTATTATTTTTCTTGCATTCAGGGACAATTCTGCCTGATTTTGATTTATTTGTAAACTAAATCCAGAGTTGCAGCCCATACAAAGACGACAGAATGGGGGTGAAAAACATACATTTACAATGCATGGGCGGTGCTTGACGTCATCAAGTCCTGCCTATTCATACTAAACATTGGGAATGGAGGCAGGAAACCAGGGGAGCAACCCTGATTAATTTAGAGTTGAATTACATCTGCCAGCTCATTATGTTTCTCCATTTCAAATTTGCTTTTTTTTCTGATTTTTATTTAAACCACATAAACCACACAGAAAGCATATAGTACAACATAAATTGCATAAAATACATAAACTCCTGGGCCAGACCCAGCCCAGTTCCCGGTGTTGATGACCTATAACTACCTCCCCCTTAAATAAAGGACTGTCGTTGGTAAAAAGGGACTCAGCCGAGTCCGTATTTATTAACACATAACAAGAATTAAACATTGAGGTAAGCAGAACAATTGTATACACATAAACAGGCAATACAATAATAATACAGTGATAATACCAACGTAAACTTGTCCCCCTAAACCATTACCTCAACCAGATGGTGACGGAGAAGGCAGCGCGCACC
>JABWIB010000150.1:85536-106576 GCA_016617825.1 Platyplectrum ornatum | reverse complement strand
TTTCCCCTGCTGCTAGCCTAAACAAGGCACCCTGGTTGTGCTGGACTCTGGCTGACCCCCCAGCCAAGGGTTTAATATCCCTCGTGTTTATTTAACCCTCGGTTATCCTATACATAATTGTCATGGAGCAAGAGCAAATATAACAACTAAGAAAAGGCAGCCTCAGTGGAAGAACAGACAAGCAAGGTGGACAGCCTTGGATCAGTCATTGGCAGCAAGTACAAAGAAATGCAGGAGGCACAACATCTAGGGTGGTGACAAAACAATCTGGGGCGCCCTCCAATTCCAGACTCATGTACCAAACAGTGTCGTGGAAACTAGAATGCAATTGTGCTATGGTTTGGTGGGGGGGTTGAAGACAGGGAGGACATCAATAAAACCCTCCCAGACATCAAAAAAGCCCTCTACTTTTGAACATTTGTTTAGTAAAGTGTCCAGCCAATCCATTCGAAATATCCAAAAATAAGGAGAGCGGGGGGCGGCGAAGTCTAAAATGACCTTTTTAAGTGCAGTTCAATATAGTTTTACCTCGAGGTTTTATCTTTTTTATTATTTTGCTGTAAATCAGCCCCTTAGTGGTTAAATAAATAAGCTCTATATAACAGTCAGTAAGTGCACATCATCCAAAATAAACCACATTTAGAGCAGTGGACCAGATCCAAACTTTACCTACTACTGACTTACAGACAACTTACAAGTGAGCATGTTGAATTGCAGGGGAGTTAAATTTCATTAGTTGCAAACACTATTAGAGTTGAGAGATTATGTTTCCAGCCCAAGTCTAATAACAGTGTAACAGTAACACTGGTCAGTATCTGTGTGACAATTGCAAAAGCAAAATTTTCTCCCTGCATTCAAAGAATAACATTAATTTGTTGTTTGGGTAGTGTGCAAACACTTAAGAACAAATGCATAGCCAGGTGAACAAATTACCATACCTCCCAACAAGCTTTTAGCAGGACAGTTCTGCTTTTGGGGGACTGTCCCTCCCGACTACAAGTTCATCCTGATAAGGGGACAAACTTAGGTTTTTATAATTTACCACGACTCGCAGCACAAAAGGGGGTGGGGCTTATGCGAAACGCGCGGAGTCGGCTTTGACCCGGGGTGGGGCTTGTGTGTCCCGCTCCCGGACCATGGCAAGTTGGGAGGTATGCAGTACTGCTGAATCAGAACTTTACTTAAATCTAAGGGCAAAACGGGTGAAGTGTAAACTTACATAAAACCATGCTGCAATGTGAGGGGTCCAAATAACATTAAATTATTCTGCACAGAGGGAAAATATTGTGTCTTTAGACTTACTCTTTAGCTTGAAAAGCAGGGAGGACTAAATGGCCAGGGCTTAATGATGATTTTATGCCATATCCCACCCCTAATCACATTAAACTTTCTGTCTCCCGGAAAGGCAGAAACTAGAAGTCGGCAACCCTTATTGAAATCTGCCTTCCGTCATCATCCAACCATTGCTCACAGTGTGGATCAGCCCTATTTTGGAAGAATCAATCTATGCGATTTGAACAAGCATCCCTGGTGATATTAGTCACCATATAAATTATTACAAAGGATAGAGCAGTGAAATGTACGCTTTCTGAGAATTATAACTATAAGCAACTACACAATAAAAAGTTGGAACATGTCTTAGATAATGTCCAAGATAATATCCAATTTCAGGTTTGTTTGAAATGATTTATTGGTGCTCTTGCACCAGCACATTTCCCAATCTGGTGTTTCTGATATCAGATATATCAAATAATAATGAGGCCATTGTTATAATTATGAATCTCCCGGCAGCTGCTGATACAGCACACACCACGTGGGTCTTGCTATGATTAATTTAGCACTCCTAGAGGGAATTTCTGAGGGCCTGAGGAAAGCAAATTATGTTGGACAAGGCAGTCTGGGCTCTGGTTCAAGAACTTTGTCACCATAATAATTTAATAAGTGAGCTCAGATCCATCCCACTTCTTCAGTCATTTGTGCTTAGCTCCTGTCTTCACCCTGGGGCTGACCGAGGGTTAAGAGTCGTTTCACTAAGAAGTACAAATCTGCACCTAGAAAAACCATGTTGCAGTGTCAAGGGTGCAAATGACTTTTATTGTTATTGTTTTATTGCATTTCAACAAGGTCAGCTCTATGCATTTCTATATAACTTATATAGGTCAACATAGAATCCTGAAGTGCAGAAGTGCAGAGAGTATAGCTCCAATGTGTCAGGCTGGGGTCAGGCATTACACCCCTTTCCTCGCACCACTTGTGGTGGCAGGATAGAGTTTTTAGGCCAATAAGGGACAAGCTAAGGGGTGGGTAGGGGAGTGGATAATAGGGGTATATGCGGGTAGGTCAGCTAGGGATCTCCATTGCTTATTAAAGACAGGGCACAGTGCATTGGCAGTAGTGGGGGTCAGACATTAGAAGTTGTCATGTTTTAGTATGGTCCATTTGTGGTCTCGTTTGTTAGTTTTAGGCAAAATTAGGAGGTGGTCCCAACGGCAGGGCTCGGGTTCATAAACAGTTTAGGAGCTTGTCTCCACTACTTCTGTGGTCACCATCTCAGCCCATTCTAAATTTTATAGTTATAAAAATCATTAGTTAGTCCCAACTTAATAAACTGTGCCCCCTATTAAACCGCATTTAGGGATCGATTCAATCCAAAGTGCGCTTTCTCCCGTCTATTACAGGACTGAAAATTTGCTCCTTTTTATATGCGGCTCTACGGGATTGAATAGCAGATTCAATTTACATATGTTACAAACTACTACTGTATTTAATTAATAGTGTTAGTTATATAGTAGTTATCTCTACAAGTCCTAAAACATTTTATTACTCATAAATGAAAGTTTGTAACTGTAACCACACAACAATTAAACTCAAGAGGTTTCCAAGTTCAGCAGTGGGACAGAACGGCAATCTCAGGCTAACTCCAGTCATATTTAACAAATGGTGATTTTAGTTTACATGGATACTAAGCGTTCTCACTAAACACCCTGCAGCAGGAGAGATGAATGTTTCGCTCTTTATTGTGTTTCTGTTCCTCCCTCGGAGCCCCTTGAGCACCGCATGAGGCACTGAAATGTTTTACTAGCATCATTCAAAGTAAACATTCCTCTACTTTACTGGGTCAAAAACCCTTCCTCCTATCCTACGTATCCTTATAGGGCTGTCCTTTACCACAGCAGTGCCGAACAATTAGACCCACAATGTGAAAAGTCACTGTAGACTGCATTGCATTCCATAAGTGAGTGACAGGTATTTTAGCAACGTATAGGTATCATGTAAAATGGATGAGCTACGGAAATAGAACCAGATTCATACGGCTCGCTCTCATCTCATGGACCTTTAGCCGAATGTTACTGGAAAAACGGAATATACCAGATGTTGCAGAAAGGAATTTGATAAGATGTCTGCAGACAGTTTATAGTAGATAGAGTACAAAAAGAAAGAGCACATTTATTAAATACTACATTTTTAGTCCGGGTCATTGTGCGTTACATGTTTTCTATCTATTAATGCTGACACTGAATATACTACATGTAGTAGTGACTAATACACCATGCATGTCCTGTAAGGTTTCTAGACCCATTATGTTTTGGGGATTTTGTCAATTTTAGTAGTTCAACCTTCATGGCCGCACCATTTCTGGGTCTATTAGATCTGCAAAGGACTTCTATAAAACAATAATAGGACACATACGTGGATGAAGTGCAGGGCGTCTGCTGTTCTAGCCGGCACCATGCAGTTACATTGGTGAGATTTTCCGGGTTGACTTAACTACCCAGGTAGTGTGCTCAATGTGAACGGGGCTAAAATTACTACTAACTACCCTGATTCAGTGTGAACGGTGTAGGACCAGGGAAGTTTGTGAATTACCAGGGTAATTCAGCACTGTGAACAGGGTTAATTACCAGGGTAATTCAGATCCACAGCTAACAATTCTGCCCGTTTAAAAACAGATTTACCAGGGTAGTCTGTACAGTGGTATAAGGTGTCAGGGAGGTGAGTGTGCCATGGAATAACAGGAGGATACCAGGCAGGTAAGTGTACATTGATGAGATGCTCACCATCTAAAGCTTGGAGAGATATAGTACATGCTAAAGTGCAAGAGTGGTGTAAAATATGGGAGACTGTATCACAATACAACATAATATAGAGGCCAGAGTGGGCTTGTACCTTAAAGGGAACCACAATCTATAGCAATAGAAAATAATGTATTAGGAGGAGTTAAATGGATATCTTCATCAAACAGTTACACAGGATATACCAGTGCTCTAACAGTGCTAAGGGAGCTTTAAACATTTGCTGATCTCATATAAACAGTAGTAAACTGTCATTAACCATAACAGTGAAGTTGAGGAACATACTTAATATTAAAAGAAGATAGGAATACAGGCGGTAAAGACATGGGAGGTATTGGGGATTAATCAGAAAACCAGCATGGCTAATATGACCAGATGACTAATATGTGAACAGTGGGTAGTAGCTCAGTCATGTAGAATTAGCCAGGCACAGGAGAGCTATGAAACCTATATCATGGCTGTCACACCAGAGATGGCAGTTATATTGACGCCAAGTGAAGAAGACGAAAGCTCCCCTGAGTGTGTTTCCCCATAGAAATAAAGAGTGAATCCTATGTTAGCGCTATGTTAAGTAAATCAGTTATTTCTGAACTTTCACCTGGTTTTTCCTGCATATGCAGCATCTGTATATAATTATATATTACACATGTATATAACTATTTATCACTGCCTTAAGTATTATAACTGAAATAACTTTGTGGTTATGCATAGTTAATTGTGACCACCAGGTTTCTTGGATAAAGTAACAATTGCATATTAAGGTGTCTATCTAGGAAAAATCTATGAACAAAGCTTGAGACTTTAACACAACATGTATTAAAGATAACATTAAATTAGGAATACAGGAATTTAGTTTAAAGTGGACTGGATCCAGATTTACATACTATTGAACTTAGTAGTGTAAAGTTACGAGTGGGCAAAACAATGTTGAATTGCACAGGGGGTAAAAGGAATGTTATTGTTTGCATGCAGGGAGAATGCATGCCATTCGGATGTGAGTGCATTATAACCCTTTGTTGATAGCACGTGCTGTGGTTAGATCCAGTGCAGTCATTACTGATGCTGTTAGATGGTGCTGATCTACGCTGTGACAAGATCACTTTTTTTGGAGTAACTTTGTGTTTTGAATCACAATTGCTGACGGATTCTTCTTTCTTTCACAGGTTTTCACCTTCATCTTACAGTCGATTTTGGTAATCAGTTCTAGTTCATAGGTGTAAGTGGATTGGGTATAAAGTTATAACTGACTTCAGATTACTAATTGTCACTAGCAGTTAACAGACTCTATTTAATAATTTACTCTTTTCTACTCTACTGTTACCTCTTATTGTATAATATACAAGAACGTTAACACTTACATTTTTATGAATTACATGGTGTAATTCATAAAAAGTAACCATTCTAACGACTGTGGGCTATATCCAGACCTCCACTAGTGCTGCACTTAACCGAGGGGGTAGTGGAGTTCCAAGACCGTAATACCCTTACCTTAAACTTACCTTAAATTTTCTGTAATACCCTCGCCTAAAATGGTGATGTTGCAAGAGTCCACTCTTACTGATGATTACCATACCTCCCCACCCAAATTTGCATTATGCTACTCACGCCAAGTTCCCACTATGGGAAGTGTTCCATTGTGGTCTCTATGTGGAAGATTCAGATCTTCGAGCACTCATGATTTAGTCAAGTATGGGCAGTTGAATTGCAGGGGAGGTAAATTTTATTAGTTGCTAGTACCATTAGAGTCGAGAGATGATGTTTCCAGCACAAGTCTAATAACAGTGTAACAGTAACGCTGGTCAGTATCTGTGTTTAGTATGTGAGTTTATAAGCCTGGATCCAGTCCCGTATTATGTTTACATCTTTTGTGAGTTTCCTTTGGCTCATCAAAGTTCATTATAATACATTGAATTGCATATATATATATATATATATATATATATATATATATATATATATATAATGTGCAGGTTCCTGGCATTGAATATTTTGATACTCAAGTTCACACTCTTGCATAAGCAGGATATTAAAAAATTCATTCAGGATTTCCACTCAACAAGGGGTTGACTAAATACAGATTTCTAACACTCAAAAATTTTCAATCAACATATAATAAAGCCATATTCACTAGAATAGCTGTGGTTAAGCTAAGTCCTGCTGCTTTTTATATGAAAAGACAACATTTCGCGTCTACAAATTATTGCTGTTTCAGACTATGTTTAAAATGTAAAACCTCTCAAAGCATTTCAAGTATATTCAAGTATTATACCCCATTCACATTACCAGCATTGAAAAAGTTGGCTTAAGAGCCAGTGTGTAGAGCTAGAGAAATTGGAGGGGATGTGAAAAAAGGACCATTCAGATTAGCTGAAAAAGCCAGCTTTTTTGTATAAAAAAAAAAAAGCAGTGTCTGCACGGTTCACTTTGAACCCTGCTTTTTGCTACCAGTACATCATTACTCAGATAATGTGCTGTGATTGGCTGTGATTGTTTACATGAGGTAAGGGGGGAGAGACAGTGCTGTGATGGAAACAGCTGACTGTGTGAGCCAATCAGCGCTGCACAAACACAATGGCAGAGGAAAGCCAGCTATGTACTGACCATACTGAGTTTAGAAGCTGGCTTTTTCACTGCAGCCAGCTTTTTCATAAAAAAAACAGCTAATTTGAGGTAATGTGAACGGGGTATAAGATTGTTTTGTTTTTTCTCTTCTCCTAAACCTTTTACAGCTATTTTACTATATTAGGATGTATCCCATCTGAACCCCCCCTCCATTTGTCTACTGTCATCTTTGAGAAGACTTCAGTGAAAGGTCTTGTAATTATGTACTTCTTTTATCATTTTTTTCATTTAACTGTGGCCTGTTTGAAAGTTGAACAAAAATAGCCCTGACACTCTTTACAAGAATCTTACTACCTTCGTTAGTGCTCTTTTTATAAACCTAAAAATGTCTTGTCTTCTATTTGTTCCGAGAGATTATTTTTTTCCCTGCATTATGGTAAAAAGCCTGAAAACAAAGTGTAGCATTAAATATTTAAAACGAATTCCCATTTGAATATAATGGTGTAAGTTGGAATCAATATATCTATGCAGTGAACTTGGCATCATGGTGCCTTATATCAAATTAATATGAGTTGGAAGGCAGACTGGCACCAGATAGTATTGTGAAGAGTTCGTCTTAATAACACCAATAGGGAACAGAAGTCTTAAAACATAAGGTTCTTTCTAATGTTGCAGAATCCAACACTATTATATAAAGTTGCTTAAGACAGGTGCGTTCATTGACCAATATGTCGGGCCCATCACAGCCACACCTCCGCTAGACACATATGGTATAGAACAAAGCTTAGACGTATCATTTGGGGGTCTGGTGACACCTCCACGTCCACGAAGTTCCCCCTTTTTACTGAAATGAAAATGGTTGGTGTCCCTTTTGTGCATGTACAGCCAACAAGTCAGAAGCTCTTTTTTAGAGCATGGCTACTATGAAAGAAATTGGGATTGTTGCCTAAGTTTCCCTTTAACTTGTAAGAGCTGCATCTTCTACACCAACTCTCCCAAGGAACGTCCTGGAGACTCACAAATTACAAAGGTTGCTCCTAGACCATAGCCTCAAGCTCTGATTGCTATTAAGGCCAGGACTTGATGACATCATGCCCTGCCCATCCTTATTAACTCTATGAATAGAGGGTTTTTACCATGCATGGGGCAGGGCTTATGGCATAATTTGCATAAATGAAATTTTTGCCATGGGGTGTAACAGACTAAATTCTAGATGTGCAGTGTCTAGTTTATTATGAAATAATGTAATTAATATGCATAATTAAACCAGTGTTTGATTTGTTTTTTGCTATTTGCCTGTCCTTTATTTGACCCAGAAACTTCTGTATTATGGTGGTTGACATGTTTATCTTGTTTTCTACGCACAGGCAATAAGTCCCAACTTACCTCCATGCAAATCCCTTTCCCACCACATTATACACTTCGGATGGTCATTATATCAAGCCTTTCTTTTTAAACAAAAGTACTGAACAAAGGCAGAAAGCTTTTTGAACCTTCTCTGCAAAAAAAGGATTACACAAAGTATACAGTCCTGGCTGTTTTCAGTGAAAAGTTGCTCTATTGAAGTATAAAATAGCATTGCATCACCATTCCTGTAATTCACATATATTTACTTTCCAAAGAATGAAAAAGGCTTTCCGAGGTTGCGCTAAAATCCACATTTCTTTTCACTCAGCCCCTCCCTTAATTGTCCGCAGTCCTGTCCTTTCTTCCACTCTTTGTCATATCTGCTAATGAATGGTTGTCCTTGGAATGTGGGCAGTGCAGCATAAATGAAGGTTTACTTGCAATCCGCAGTGCTTCACTTTCATTAGAATCACTTATTCAGCAACATCTATATATCTATAGCCACACTTAGGGAAAAAGACTTTTCTATGCTCTGTTACTGGGTGTGTCCTTGCTGCAGGTAATTATATAATCTGATATCATCAGATGTAGTCATAGACCTGAAAATCCAGAGAGATGAGAAATGGTACCCATGTATGAGATAACAACTACAGACATATACATTTTAATCTCTAATATGAAAAGAGATCTTAAAAAGAAAATACCATATATCTGTGGTTCCCAAACTTTTTCAGTCGAGGCACCCTTAGGTTCTCCATAATTTTTCAAGGCGCCCCTAATACAAAATTATTTCAAATTTTTTAAGCTTTTCAGTCAAAATAGTGTAATAACTATTTAGGTAGACAGAAATAGACAGAAATACTTCAGGTTGATATCAAATCTTGTGTATCTCCTATACAAGACATAAAATTGTGCACTAGCAACATGGCACCACATTGGAAAAAACACCCCATTTGTGGCACCCCAGTGCGAGTGTCGTGGCACCCCAGAGAGCCACGGCATACAGTTGGGGAACCACTGCCATATATGCTAAAAAAAAATCTATTAAACACTATTTCAGGCAAATTCCTGGGTTGCCTGTAATCCCGGGATTTTCAAGTCAGTGTGAATGGGCCAAATTTAAACCTGGGAAAAAACCCGGAGTCGCCTGTAGTTTCAACGGATAACCCGGGTTTTTTTGTGTCACAGATGGGGATGTGCCGGGTACTTGCCAGGTTGGCGTTGTGAACGCTGTATTACTGTAACATTGCATTGTATTAGTTCTCCTATATCTCTTACAAATAACTAACCTATTGTTGTGCTTGTAGCCCCGATTTCTGGGGTAGTGGATTTCTACCATGATATTATCACACCGTGGGATGTTTACTCCTGTGCAAGAGGACATTTTATGCCATCTGCTTCACCTAAATAGCCATCTTGCATAACAAGCATAAAGGGTAATGCCAACCCTTACTGTACTATTACCATAGCTCACAAGCTTTGTATTACAAGCTTTGTATTACAGTGTACCATATAGGCATAATATTGTACTGTGTATCAACCCTGTTATTTAATCTGCAGCCAATGTAATGCCATATGTGTCACAGATTAGGGTAATGGGGTTGGATGATCATGTGAGTAAAGTTTAAATAACAGTGTAAAGGTAAAGCTGGTCGATATCTGTGTACAATAAGCAAAAGCAAATATGTTGTCTGCATGCAAATAGTACCATTACTTTTGAGCTTTGTATACGGTCTATTGTTATTTTAATATTACCCTCATGAATATAGTGGTTATACAATGTCTGGCTGTCCCGGGGAATCTCCCTGTCTGGAATTTTCTACAATATTCTTTTATATTTCAGGACAATGTGACCTATTGTTCATTTTTACAGACTTGTATAAGAAAATTGTTGTCACCTAATAATTAACAATAAATAGGTTCCCAAAATAATGAGCAAGACAAGTGGTTGTATGTCAGTGTAAATCAGGTCAATTAAATAGAGAACAATAGTTTTACAATGAATGTGCATACACCCGACCAGTCCAAGCATGTTCCCATGAAACTGTTGTTCTGATGTCATTGTTTAGTCGTGATTATCAATAGATATGTAGGTCACACTGCTGAGATGCCTCAAAAGCAGTAATAGAAAGTACGACTATGTAAAGTAATCATTTTGACATACATTGAAAAGAAAATGTTGATGTGAATACTGTGTCATTCATATGGTCTTTGCAACAATTTTTTGCTTTTTTTATTGTTAATATATTTTTAACTAGTACTAATAGTACAAAAATATATTAAATGTAGCAAAACCTAGAAATGGCTCCAAGTGATGCAGTTTTCACCAGTTTGTCCCAATAAGCAGACTATACTGGAAGCAATTCGTAAAATGTAATATATGTCCCATTTGATTTGGCAAAAGGGGTAAGGTTTGGACAGGACTAAGCAGAGTCAGGGGAACTTGTGTGCGTTTTTTTTAGGTAGGACCTATATTGGGGGAATTGCCAGTGGGCAGTGTTTATTTGTAAATGTATTTTTCTGTACGGCAATGGATCCACCCCCTGGACAGCGGGTGGGGGCTCGTTGGGAGGCAGATGGTCTTACTACCATGGGCCCAGACAGAGCGAGGGCCTGGACAGAGTGGGGAACCAGCGCTAAGAGGGAATACAGATAGAAAGCTTCCATGTGGAAGCTTTCTATCTGTATTTCTGATGCCAGAACTCATATAGATGCCATTAATGGTGTCTTAATGAGCCCCCCCGGTCATAAAGTCACATGGGGGGGCTCGAGACTTACCAACTTCGGCAGTCCTGGGCCTCACTATTATTGATGGCGGCTCTGGACAGGGGAGCCATGTAAATGGGGCAGAGTCTGTCCCGCATTACACAGGATGCAGGATCTGGTCCATAATGTAAAATAAAATAGGAAAAAACATATACATGATTTAATATGTAAGATGTAAAAGGAGAAACAAAATGTAACCTTGAAAGAATGTCTTTATGGGTTTTATGCAGTCAGGAAATAAACAATGGGAAAGTTACATTCTCCCATCTTTTTCCTGTTTTGCTTTGTACAGAGAATCATATAAGTGTCACCACTATGTTCTGAAATGTATTTGTATATATAAGTTGACACAATTTTGGCTCTCGTTGAACTTCATATTGGGAACGTTAAATTAGCTTAAACAGCTTCACAAACGTATACATGCACTGCGATAAAATACAGCCCATTGCACAACCATGGCCTGAAACCAAAATGACATTAAGCAACTGAATATTTATGATGTCCTATTTAATGGAATCCAACACTGGTGTAAGGGACGATAAAGATAAAAATGAAAGTAAAGAATAAATTCCAAGCAATATTAACCTTTTCTGCTTGTTGGTATGGGAAATCTACATTTTGCAAATGTACATGCACAGTGGACTCAATACAGAACTGGATCTGTCAGGTCGAGCAGCAGGACCAGACCCTTAATTACCTACACAGATTTGGTATGATGATCCGCACTTATCTGATTCCATATGGAAGCAAATCTGTGCAGTGCCTTTAAGGTAGTGTTCTGGACACTTACCAGACCAGAACTCTGACTCTCCCGGAATGTCGCAGTTCTTAAACTAAGGCAGTGATTTCATATAAATCACTGCCTCAACCATGAGCGGTATGATGGTGAGTGGGGGTTAATGACATTATGCCCCGCCCACCGATAGTAAAAGCTATGCTGTTGTCATCCAGGGGGCGTGGCTTTACATAAATCACGACCCTATCCTAGATAAATAATAGGAGATGGGAGAAGAAGGAAAAAACATTTTGCTCTCGCAGTCTCAGTCACACCTACCCATGACAGTTATATTATTTCATGCGCTATGATGCAATAGTTGCGGCAGCCAATAAATGTCTATGAATGGCAGATAAGTTACTGTTCTGCCAAACAATTCCACGTCCAGCAGACAGGATGTCTGTGAGCACAAAAAATTAACCCTAGCCAAAAATGATTTAATTGTCTCATCACTAATTTCCAGAGGTGTAACCCCTATGTGACAGCGCCCTATGCGACCACCTATGATAGCACTGGTCCTGACTGTACCTCCTTAGCAGTCCTGTAGTAATTACTGGTTGGTCATTTCTTGCTGTGTAATAATGACACCAGTATTAACAGAAGTACATGAACAATCTCTCCCTACTGGGAAACACAGTAAATCAACCGTATAATTGTGTTGTGTCAGTGACCACTATGATAAAGGTTAATTAAGTAAGAAGGAAATCATTGTTTTATGATCTATCCTTCATGTTTGAGTTGTCATTATGTTCTTATAGTACAGATGCAAAGTGTGTTACAAAAGAAACCAAAAGATATATTTGCTAACATTTTGCGAGCAAATGCAGGCTACTTATAGAGGGTTGTGCACAATGTGTCATTGTAATCAGCATGACATTAACATGGCTATCATATGGAAGACATTGTTAGGCCAGTTTTCATCTCACATCCTTCACCCCCAGGGCCGGTGTGCCCATTAACCGAATTTAGGCAGTGCCTAGGGCAGTGGTTCCCAAACTTTCTCAGGTCGAGGCACCCTTAGGGTCTCCAAAATTTTTCAAAGCGCCTCTAAGACACAATCAATTCAAATTTTTTATGTTTTTGAGTCAAAATCATGTAATAACTATTTAGGTGAAGACAGAAATACTCCAGGTTGACATCAAATCTTGTGTTACTCCTATACAAGACGTAAAATTGTGTTTCTAAGTAACACTAGCAATGTTGCACCATATCAGAAAAAACATTCTGTGGCACCCCAATGACAGCGTCGCGGCACCCCATGGAGCCACGGCACACAGTTTGGGAACCACTGGCCTAGGGCATCCAGCAGGGCGGCAGTGTGGAAATAATAAAAAAAAACTCTACTGCCCTTGTCTATGGTTTTGAAGCGGCATGATGTCATCACGTCACATTGGTACGTGATGACATCACACCACCACTTTAATCGTCAGGCAGGGGGCGCGGTGCTAGGTCGGCCTATGGGACCTGGAGAACTAGCACTGCCCCTGCCCCCTCTCCTTTGCAATGGGAAGCTGCATAGTTTTCTCAACTGTTGCAGAGTTTGGTAAAAGATGATGATTAATGGGAAAAGTTGGTTGTTCTCCAGAGTGCAGCCAGCCACAGTCCAGTGCTCCTTCTAGACCGTATGGCTTCCAGTGTGAATGGTCAAAAAGTGCCAGCCCCCCCCCCTTCCCCTTATATCTGGGAAAAGGGAGGTTCATTTTGACTATTTTCATTGGGAGCAGATTGTCGCCATTGTCGTTCCCCTAAAAAACTTTGGGTGGTGCCCCGTGTGATTTCAAAATTTTCCCTGCCACCATCGACTGAATTATTACTCCCTGTCTAAGAGGGAACAGGGGATATGGGTATGTATAAATAAGTCCTTTCCTTATGAAATGCTAACCGTCTTTTCCTATTATTACATATATCCATTATTATAGGATGCAGGATACCATTAGACCAAAGGAGCTCTGTTTAATTAACATCAAACTTTTCTGCATTCTGTGTCTACATACCATAAACCCAGCGTCACAAACAAACCAGCTCTCTGCTTCCTCTCTATGTGCATGTTTATTCATTGAATTGCAGTGTGTGTTGTGAAATCTGAAATGACATCATCATTCCTGTTTTCATGTGCTAAGTGTATTAGTTCATGCCAGTGCTCTGATCACTAATCTCTTCCTTTAAGATAATTACTATAACATGCATGCAACAGAGGGATTTTTCAGTATAGACACTGCCATACAAAGTTACTTGCATACAATGTTGTAAAAAGTCTTACAAACAGAAGGTAACATTGTACAATAAACATGTACTTCATAAACTCCGCATGAATGATGTAACCCTCCGAAATAATGGACACACACGTAATAAGGACAACAACTGGATGTTCTGGGCCTAAATAAAATCTTTATTTACTATTAATAGCTTTACATCAAACTATCAATACTACTATTAACTATGTAACTTGATGGTGGAAAAAGAAAGCAGATCCATGTACAATTTAAGCTGAAATGCAACAATACAATATAAATAACATATTTACATAGCATAAGTAAAAATCTTGAACATCGCAGAAAATTCCCAAATACTCAGGGGTGCATCACCTTCCGCCTTGACGCCCAGGAGTGGAGTATTGTATAGCTGATGTCATGAATCATGTTGGTGGGTCTGCTAAAGGGGTGTTGGAATAGGTGGGGTGAGTGGGCCAAAGCGGAGCAGGGAGCCAGCTGCTGAACTGCAGGACGCCATTCAGTCAGAGCCTGACATAGGAACATTATGCTCTCTGAGCTTCTATAATATAACAAAAGTGCAGTTAGCACAGGAAACATATTCCTAAGTCAGGTTCTGTCGGTAGAGGGGCAGGCAAAGGCGTCTATCAATCAGAACATCAGGCGCCCTGTGCCCTACACATCCAATATGAGATTAAGATGCCCTTACTATCTGATTGAATGCCACTGAAGCTCTGATTTCCAGGTGCCATTCACCCACCCGTCTGCCGGTAAAGACTGACATGAGAATGTTAGACCCGCTGCACTTCTACAATAAGTGAATTCAGTTCTGTTATATTATAGAGGGAGCCTAATGTTCTCATGCCAAGCTCTGTGGTTGAGGAGTAATGGGAAGAGTACGGCCTAAATTCACTAAGCAGGGATTTTGCTGGGGAATTGAAAAGTGGGGATGTTACCCATAGCAACCAATCAGATTCGAGCTCACATTCTCCAGTATGTAAAATGAAACTGAGAGCTCGAATCTGATTGGTTGCCATGGGCAATATACCCATTTTTCAATTCAACAGCAAAATCCCTGCTTAGTGAATTTAAGCCTACATCTTATAAGGGAAGAGCCTCCACCCCACCTCAATAAGAAAGGTTGTGACACCCCTGGTCACAACATGTACTGTGAAGAAGCCTCTTATGTGGCAAAACATCATTCTTGAATTTGAAGATGAAATCTGCTTCTCTATAACTATCTTACATAAAATAAATTACCATCCACTCTGACCAGTAGATATGTAAGACCAGATTCATGGGATCCTTTTCCAGTTATTTACATGGAAATTCAATTATGTTATTTGATAAGTGCAACTATTAAAGTTCTTGGATTATGGAAGACATGCTGCCAGACTCTAGTAGACATACTAGACCATGTCACTGGATCTTGCTAAGCAGTTACATGAGTACTTGCCAACTTTTATGGACAGTTTGTTAATATATCCAAGAGAGCCACCCAAACAGATTTTCAGCTCAGTTTTCCAAACCAGCTCTCAAGACGCACTTTATTAACTCTGACCCACTTCCTAGAATATATAGGCATTCCTAGCATTCCTTCTCTACTCTGGAGAAGAGGATATTTATCAGGGGTCCAGCCACAAATGGCTGGGAATATAGAGCCTTCACTTCCAGGAGAACGTTCAGTTAAAGCTCTAAGCTGGTGAAAAGGGAATAAGGGGCTCTCTACGTAGAAGACTCATTGATTGTGTTCCAAAAATGAAAGCTAGATATATATATATATATATATATATATATATATATATATATATGTTGACATGTTTATGAAACCTCAGTGACATATTACTGTGCAGTGATTTGTATGGCCATATTACCTGCTCAATGAGAATTCAATTTGTACTATTGACAAATGCTAACAAGCCATAGCAAACTATAGTGTTATGAGTTTACTGGATATAAGTGTACTTTTAATCAATACTTCAGTGTACAGTACTGGTATCAGGGCCACCGTCTGGGCAGGCCCAGCAACGGGGGGACAAGGGAGACAACTATGACAGGCCCGAGCTTCAGGGGGGCCCATAACTAGCGTTACCACCCGGGCCGTCTACCAGGCTCCAAGATTTGTACATAAAGTGCTATTTATTATACAATGGACCAGCCAAGTTGAATGGTAAAAATGCTCAGTGCTCTGCATGCCCCTGTCATATATATATATATATATATATATATATATATATATATATATACTTACCAAGTTCTTCAGCTAACTGTATATTAACTGTATGGCTAGGAACATTCCTCATAAAATAGAAATACTAATATGTAATGTAAGTGTCCAAACATATCCACAATCAGTCTGCTAGCTTCTTCTAATGTATAAATAAGCTCATACAAACATATCGGCCAAAGCAGATTAAACCACTTGTGAATCCAAGATAATAAATAACACACGCGGTGGAACAATCTGACCACATGCCATTGTGGGAATGCGTCACACACATATTTGAAGCTTCCCAGAACCTCACAGAATTCAGGCAAAGGAAAACGGAGCAATGTTAACAAATTGCAGTCACCTTCCAACCGTTATTACAGATGATAACTAATGTCAGAGCGGTGCGTTTCATACGACATACCATCTCTGTAAAACGGCATTGCTTTACTTATACGAATGGCATAAATAACTTTTATTAAAAAAAGAAGAACCCGCCTCAATTCCTTGGTGGTCCATATATTTTATTATCTTTAGTTTAAAACAATAGATTCAACAGGGATTACCCCCAATGGATGCCAAAAATCACATACGCGCTTTAGCACTGCTGGTGGGCTTAAACTCTGAAACATTAATCTATGTTTCTAACATGTCTAGAGGGGGCGTTGACATGGGAAACCTTGCAGTTTATTCTGCACTGCTGGTCGTGTGCAAGATCTCAATGCCCGAGAGGTCACAATAGATTCATGCTATGGGGGCTAAATCAGAAATGTACGTAAACCATTTTATTGCAGTGTGAGGGGTAAGTTCTGGAACTATTGTTCATGCAGGGAAACGCCTTACTTTGCTTATAGAAAACTAATATCGGTCAGGTACAGTATATTAGAAACTGAGCTTGAACTTTAGTACCATGTATGGTATGATCAAGGTAAGCGCTAGGTCTGCAGGCGCCCTAGTCAGGCCTAGCACTGCGCCCCCTGTAAGTAAATGACACAGGACGTGACAACGTCACACCAATTCAAAACCACCGCGGAGGTCGGTGGAGTGGTCCTGTCCGTCCTCCCGGTTTTGAATAATCTTTCTAGGTTTTTTTGTTTGTTTTTAACAATTTATTTTTTTTCCCTGCCTCACTGTCATTTTTTTTGTAAATAGTATTACATACTGGAGAATGTGAGCTTGTATCTGATTGGTTGCTATGGGCAACATCCCCATTTCTCAATCTCCCTGCTAATAAATTTAGGCCCAAGTCTGTCAACTGTTTACCATAACTGCGTTGTTATTAATCCTAATGTTAAAACTTGAATTGGGTCTCATAATCCTTGTCATCCTGTCTGAATTCACTGCAGAAAACTATGCAATGCACTTATATGAACTATTGTTACAACCAATAATAAATATTGTGTGTAATCTAGTTACTAGTGCGTGGTCAACTTAAATCTGCCTCTTCTAAAGATATTAATAAATGTACAAATGAAGTGATGGTAGAACTAAAAATATGCTGTAACATGCTTAAAAGTGAGGAAATGTCAGAGTTTATATGACTTCGTTTTAATTTACTAAATACAGTAAGCTGCAAACCCACGTAGTATTATCCTTTACATTTTATCAGCAGTCCTGTTACATCTTTTCAAGATGTCCATTCAGTTTACAAGTTAAAATCAGGGTTTCTTGGGGAAAGTAGGAAGTAAGTATTCACTGTACATATAACATAAACAGCTCATAGGCCTAAAATTACTAAACAGTGATTTCAGGGAGACTGAAAAGTGGGGATGTTGCCCATAGCAACCAATCAGACTCAAGCTCACATTCACAGTATATAAAATGAAACTGAGAGCTAGAATCTGATTGGTTGCTATGGGCAACATATCCATTTTTTTTAATCCCTCTGCAATCTCCCTGCTTAGTAAATTTAGACCCTAGTGTCTTCCAAAACATCTCTGACCACCGAGACAAAGGTTCACTATAAATCATCAAGAACAGTCTGGAAACCAGTCAGAGCTCCTTCTATTCAATATATATATAAGCATCAATAATAAAAACACCTCCTTTCTGCTTAAACTACCATAGCTTTGATCATTCCATGTCTCCATCTAATTAATAACGTTTTAATCAGTAACTTCCTGAGGATCACTAGAATAGCCTTGTGCACTTACTGTACATTCCCTTGGTCTTTAATCCACAATCATTTGCAACAGGAAGCAAAGTTTCCATAGCTGAGTTTTTATTGTGTTTGCTGAGGTTAGAGAGCACTTGGAAAGGCTATGGGGAGTAGCAGCTGTAATAGCTGTCTGTAAATAAGTGTAGTCTACAAATATGAGTAGCTAATCGAGCTTATTTATACTGAAGAAGCTACATCTTGCATGGAAATATGATAATGAGGGAAAGCGGAGAAATGCGTGCTCCATAAATGGAGATCCACGAGATAAAGACCTCGGCTCTTCACCAGGGGCTCTTGAGGTTTGTTGGCAAAATATGCAATGGAAATTGAAAGCTATAAAATAGTTTCATCATTGTAAGGAAATATACACTTGAATGTGATTTATAATGTTTATGTAGAATAAAAACAAACCCAATAAGCATCAGACACAAATTCCTATGTTGTAAAACATAAATTACAGGAAAACTAAATAAATATAGGACATAAAATCATGGCCTAAATTTACTGAGCAGGGAGATTGAAAAGTGAGCATGTTGCCCATAGCAGCCAATCAGATTCACGTTTTCACATTCATTTTACATACTGTAAGATGTGAGCTTGAATCTGAATGGTTGCATGCTACATAGCTATAAATAGTGCCTTTATCCCGATTTCTAATGTATCCCCATTTTTTATGTAAGGACCATGGTCGGTTTAACCACAGGCCCATCATCTGCAGCGTCTGAACTTTTTTCACAGCGCCCCCTGCATTAACTGGAGTGCCTGTCACTGTGACTGTGTCAATGTAACAGGCTGTGTTCCAGGGGGGGGGGGCAGTGTGAGCGCCCCTTTTATATTTGGGGGGATGAAGGGCTTCCCCTAGCCCCCCCCCTCATTCCGACGCCTATGCTATCATTGAGATAAGCAGTATTGGTTATACAGGGCACATACCAGCAAAGATTAACATAGGTTAAATTTAAAAGGAAGGTTGGGGATATACAAGGGGAAGAAGAGGAGGCAGAGGAGACGTGGAGGTTAGAAACATATACAAGGGGCATAAGTGGAGACCAGATGCACTTACTGTACAATGGGCAGAAGTGGAGGCTGGGCCCACTTACAATGGGCAGAAATAGAGGACAAGAACACATGCACGGGCAGAAAAGGAGGCTGAACACTCACACAAGGTTCAGAAATGGAGGCTTGACACTAAATACATATATATAGTGTGTGTTAATGTGTGACAGTTTAGTTGCCAAGAGCAACCCCCACAGCACCTTAATCTGGCACTGCTAAGACACATCAGTTTTTGGCCTCCCGTTCCTCACATACAGGGCTGTATTCAACTGGAACTATAAGGTGGGAAATTCAGCGTGGACTGGATCCTCAAGATTCATTCTTCTGTTCCAGAAGTCTTTCCAATGCTGGGGCAGCATGCATAAAGTATGTCTGCATGGTGGGATGGGGGAGATATTAAATTGCAGTTTTCTCATACAGATAACCCTTTTTTCTGTACTGGCCCAATTTTTCCATAGGGCTTGTGTGACTAAAAGTTAAGGTAGGAACTTGATAGTAGAAATAACTTGCAGGAGAAGTTGAGTGATCTCCACTGACACACACATTTTAAAACACATGGCGATGAGATAGTGAAACTTAGCTGTCACTGCATGTCAATTGTAAATCAGACGCAAGATATTTAATTATGAGTCACAATGATATTTTATAAAATGGACATGGGACCCCAAAATGAAGAAGATGAAGGAAAGATAGCGGTGGGGATGTCTTTAGGGGTTAAAAGATTTTACAACAGGCTGACTGACTAAGCCTTCTAAAATGTATATTGATGTCACACATCTATGCAACAATCCAGCAATGGAGTGTGATATAATTGAATGTATCATCCTGAAATATTGTATATTCTGTTGTGAATTCATTATAACATTTCCATAGATATTTGATCACAGCAGTAACATTACTAAGAGCTGTGCTGAAGCAGCCTGGTGGGCTAACATAAGGTTCTAATGGCACAATGCCTAAGAATGTCATTGTATTTTACCAACTGATCAAATTGGAACTGATATAAAGTTTATGTTAATGTAGAACATAGTACCACCCATGTCTCTCCCATAGTANNACCTATGTTCTCTCCCATAGTACTACCTATGTCTCTCCCATAGTACCACCTATGTTCTCTCCCATAGTACCACCTATGTCTCTCCCATAGTACCACCCATGTCTCTCCCATAGTACCACTTATGTATCTCCCATCGTACCACTTATGTCTCTCCCATAGTACCACCTATGTATCTCCCATAGTACCACCTATGTATCTTCTATAGTCCCCCAAAAGCGGGACTGTCCCGCTGAAAGCAGTTGGGGGGTATGTAGTACTACCTATGTATACCTAGTTTTACCTATTTTTATACTTGAAATGTCCTAGTTTAAATTTTTCCCTAAACTATGAAACTACCAAACAGGGGATAAATTCACCTATTTGCAGATACAAATACATGATTAGTGAGAAGTCTATCCATCTGTCACTGTGTAAGAATGACATAAGGTCAGCACTCAGCCACCATGGTAACCCTGGTCCAGAGAGTGGAAGGTGATTGACGTAAAGGCCACTATTGATTATTATATAGAGATGCTATTTAATCATGTGGATGGTGAGTATGTTTTAATATTTGAAGCAGTGGTCGAAGTGGAAATTTAGAAGTGGTGGTATGGACATTCAGAAGTGGGGGTATGAAAACACAGGATATAATTGAAGTCAATGGAGATTTTACATTTTTTCATTACAACAGTGAGAGAAGTGCCGGTATGTCATACCCCCGTATACCCCCCCACTTCGAGCCCTGATTTGAAGTTGACAGATAGTCATGTGAACCTATATATTAGTACAATGAAACTTATGTGGCCCAAAGTTACCACTTTCTGCATTACTTATATATTAAGAACTATGAA
>JABWIB010000150.1:36988-55006 GCA_016617825.1 Platyplectrum ornatum | reverse complement strand
TGAAAAGAGAACCAGACTAAAAATGCAATTGTTTAATGCATTTGTGTCTCTAGCTCCATTTTTTGTAATAATATTAGTAGTAATAAATAATAGTAGTAAATAATAGTATATTTTACTACGAAACTACGATTGCCTAGTGTTATTTCTATATAAATGAGGGTGGGCCCCAAGAATGATTTTCTCTGGTGGGCCCAAGGTACCCCAGTCCGACCCTGTTTATGGGCCGTTACTTATGGGCCACTTCTGTGGGCTTGCCCTCAGGCCAAAATTTGCCAGCCTGCCCCTGGTAGACTGTCTAATTAATGTGACTCAAAGCAGTGTATCTGCAAAGATGCCTAATGCAGCTTCTTAGGTAGAACATCTTAATGTATTAGTCTGCGACAGGGCTGCCTAATATGGTGGCATTTCTCCAGTTTGTATGTGCTTTACACATATGAATTATTAGTATTATTTACTGTACGTTATGAGAACATTCTGTATGTTATGAGACCACATTCCTGGGATGGTAAGACACAAGAACAGAGTGTATGTAATATAACATAATACAATCCTGCACATATGTAGTTGTTGGGGTAAATGGTTTACAGCACTCAGTGACTACAGCGTCTCAGCCTTGCCATAAGACTGACTGCAGAAGTGCCTGCGTGACCTGTACAGCTCAACAACATTCAAAATAAGCACTATGCTATTTAGCTAGTCCACATAACAGGCCGTCTCAGTGTATTATTATAAATGCTAATACCAAATGGTTAAAAGTAGAAAATTCAAGTTGCAGCTATCACCAGGCGGGAAGAGCGCTCACGATCACTGGTGTTGTGTTAGACCCAATATTTTGCAGGATCGCCATTTTAGAATAGTGACAGATAAGACGAGAACAGGTTAAACTGGTAACAAAGAGGTTGGCGTTGTCATAAGGAAAGCCCAGAGTGATTTTTATGAATTAATGCAGCATCTCTCTCTCTGGGACAGAGTTTTGCTTATCTTTCACATGGAGACAGTTGCAGATGAGTTCTTATATAGTGAATGATCAGGGGTATGTTAGAATCCATGCTAAATGTCTTTTGACACATCCATCTTAGTCAGAGATACCCTTTTTTCATATTGAACCAGATTGGCTGTTGCCTCATCTGGATAAACTTCAGTCATAATTGAGCTTGAACTTGATGAACTGGTGACTTTTTTCAACCTCAATAACACTGGGCCGGATCTAGACTTAAACAAAACCAACATTAGGTGAACATCCCTTCCCTTGCCCTTCTGTGCATACACCGAGCTGACTGCTAATCTGTGTAGTGTCCAGTCAGTTTCAGAATCCAAGCTGTGGAAAATAACATATTTACGGCGATCTGGATCCATCCCTATGGATCGGATCCAGAAATGCATGCGGGATGCCCTTGCATGCTGGTCTGTAAGTATGCGTTAGAGGGGGAGACCCCCCTCTCCCTCCCCTAACTTGTATGACATTTAAGCGTCATTTTAATGCCCACCTAAAGTGCTGGGATGAGGCATGCTGATGAACTAAGCCGACCCCTTATGGGTTTCTAACATGCACAAAACTTAAGTTTCGGATACATAAGAAATGTACTAATCACCTATGGTGGACATATGCACAGATGCTATTTGTGATGTCAGTGGTCCTCATTTACAGATTTACCTGCTTACTGATGGCCAGTGCACAAGTCTGGATCTGAGTACTGCCTTGGTATCTGAGACTTTCAGGTCTTTAACTTATAAATGGTTGTGTGGTCCAAAGTCCTCCATTACAGGTTACCTTATCTATAGATCATGCATTTCCAATAGCTGATACTGAAAATTATTAATTAATAATTAATTAATTCTAACATTTGAAAATGTTATCATGGATTTTTATGTAATAATCACTGATCTTTAAAACCAAATTTGCAGATAAGAATACTAAATGTATTTTATAATGTGAAAATCTTGTAATTATATGAATCTGAGTTTAAAGCTTTATTGTCATTAACATCATTTTGTAATTAATACTATTTTGATTTTACAGCATTAATAAAAACTGAATTCCAATAAAAAGGTCACTCTGTCTCTTTATGATTAATAGTGATTCAGCTACTGTTCATTATGTATTTTCTAGACAAAATTATAAAGTAAAGTAAAAAGACAATGATCTAAGGAATGACATAAGAGTTTGTGCGGACCTAATTCGCCCTCTGCACACATGGCCCAGAGTGCAATGAGAGAATGAACTCTCAGACACATCCTCCCCCCTCCTCTCCAGGAGACATCAGCAAAATGTCAGTGCAACAAGGGATCATACAACAGGGGATCATACAGCATTATACGCCGGCAAATACGATAACTTTTACTATGCACTTAACCTTATAGTTTTCAAATGTGTATGTTCTATGTGTAAACATGTTTACCCTCCTTTATTATGTGTTTGTTGTTGTTTTGTTTTAAAAATGTGCAGTTATCACTTTACCTGTAAAATGAAGACACTTTTCTTTAAATATTGATTTATTTTTACAGCTTTAACATTCTTTCTTGAAAAAGAGTATTACAACTACATTGAGGGTGGCTTCTTTTCTTTCGCATTGTGCGCAGGTTAACGCAAGACACCCGGCCAAAAAACAGGTGGATACTTTATGAGTGGGGGACCGGCGCCAGCAGCATGACTCCTCAGTGCTGTAGCTGCAGAGCACCTATTATTTGTGATGGCGGCCCTGGATATCCCACTTCAGTGTGTGCAGTGTAAGGTGGAAACCACCCATTTATATGTTTGTAATTTATTTTCCCTTTTTAGCACAAAGATGTATTGTTCTATTGCTATTTTATTAAATTACATATTTATTAAAATATTTTGCATTAGAACATTTAACTTTTTAGTTAATGAAATTCCTCCAGTCTACCCTCAAAGCTGTTACATCATTACAGCCTACGAGCTAACAATCTCAAGAACACTTCTGGAATCTCTATCCTGTACCTTTAGACTATTCCCCTAGCTTGCCTTTGGCATGACTACTTTATTTACACCAGTTCACTCACCAGCCCTTCTAATTCCCATTAAATACATGAATAATGATGGGTGCATCACTTTCTTCAAAGAAGACAACAGTTTCTGTCAACCACATTTAGCGTGACCTAAAAAAAACGTGGATATCGCTATGAAGTATACAATCTGCAGTTTACAATTCTTGGTGTGGTTGTCACAAAAATGTATTCAAGTAATACCAGAAGCCAAAAGGTAATTCACACAGTCTACTTAACGTATGGCAATAGGCGGGGGTTAAGGGGGAAAATAATCATATGGCGCCTTTTCTAGGTGGATGATGTACCATAGTAAATGTAATGGTAGTGTAACAAATGCAAGGCAATGCTACGTGAGATAGATCAATGCATTACTCCAGCCCTAGATAAAAGTATCTTAAATAATTTATTTTACATAGTTGTTCAAGCTATATTCCCCATTAAACCAGGTATGTATACCAATATATGCATACAGATTATGTCACTGTTTCTTTTCCAGCGTGTTGCTTTCTCACAGATGCTGTTTATTCATAGACAATTTCACTTGGCTTATATTGGGATTTCAGATGCTTTTCTCATAAACAGTATGCTAATCTGCAATACATCATACTTACAGCTATGGCCGGAATAATGTTTGTGGGTGCCCCTGATGCAGCTTGGTTTAATACTAAAATCTATCATACACTGACATGACGCTGATGTTTTAGTTTTAAAATAAAGGCTTTCTTTCCAAAACATTGCGTAGTCCGTAAACATAACCCCTCTTGTCGGGTGGACCCCATGTGTGGTGGATATGGCCCTGAGCATGCTCTTTGGAATACTCCATTCAATAAGATTTCTTTACAGACACTAGTTCAAAACACATACAGCCGACAGCTAAACGTATGGCGTCTCCTTTCACCATTACCCTGGTCCACCTCCAAATAAAAAAAATGATGGCCTAAATTCACATAGCCGGGAGATTGCAGGGGAATTGAAAAGTGGGGATGTTGCTCATAGCAACCAATCAGATTTGAGCTCACATTCTCCAGTATTTAAAATGAAACAGAGAGCTTGAATCTGATTGGTTGCTATGAATGCCCAGCAAAGACATCTGTAACATGATGTTACAGATTACAGGTTAACATTATTTATTTCGATTATCGTGATAAATTAATTCGTCTTGTGAATGGCAAACTTAACAAGCTCAAATCCTATTACTCGGAGCAAAAATTGTAAGATGTTCCATAAAATGCCTTGCATATTAAGCTATATTCATCCCAGGAAGGGTGAAAGGTATAGGGATATTATTTGATTATTATGCAGACTAATGAAGTTACAGTGGCTTGGCCTCAAACTCTAACATAACAGTAATTCAGTCAAAGTGTTTAATAGATTCAATAAATTTCAACACAATCAAAACAAATGACAATGTATATTTCTGTTAAAGCTTTCTTTATTTTTGATGTTTGTCTGTTTCTTTGTATATACTGTACATTATAATAAATCACATTTTAAGGCACTTAATAGCAGGTTCATTTGTGTATGGAAAATAAAGTTGAATAAAAACCAGTTTTATAAAAGATACAGTTTTATGAAATGAAGTGGCCATGGAGATGTATAATTAACAAAATACAGGGAAAGGCAACAGTGGCTACAGGTTAAGTAACAAATAGTTACGACATTGGCCAATGCTTATCATACCACCATAATATTCAGTATCTTCTGCAACATAATGTGGCCGTATTGCTACCACTTTTAGAAGCTTTTTAAAACTACCATAAAGATTATCCAAATTGTAATATCCTGAATATGTTACGTTTTGCGGTTTTATTAATTTAAAAAAACAAAAAACATCAAAAACTTATTTCGCTGTGAACAATGTGTAGCGTTTCCAGATCACTGCAAAGTCTGTGACTATAAAAGCGGATACATTAGGACAACTGATTTGCTTACACGTTACCTCTAATAATTATTTTCTGCAGCTTCATATTTAACATAATTCTTAGAAAGAGAAAGTGTATATAGTGAGTTTGCGGTTTCTTGGAAGGTCCAGTTGGCGGAGTGAAAAATCAAGCAGTAAGCATTCTTCAGATTCACAAGGAGATTCCAGGAGCAGGCAGTGAGGAATTCTGGGGAGGAAAAGAAAGTAGATACCGATTTTAATATTTTCCTTAACAGCAGGCTTTAGAAACACACCATTAATTCACCATGAATAGACAGAGGACCCATTGTATTGTCTGCTACACAAACTAAGACCTGGAAGACTGAAAAGAGAAAAAAAAAAAGCCAGGACTATACTTGCAAACATAATATGCAGGACATGGTCCAAGATGCTATAGTAAATTATTATTCTGAATCAGAGTGAGAGTTTGTGGGAACCCCAAGTAAACTAACTCTAAACTGGGTGTGTGTATATATATGTATATATATATATATATATATAAATAAAAATAATCACTTTATATATAGATTACTTGGTCAAAGAGCTCAAGCTTCCTATGTGTGCTTGGGGTACCTATTCTGTGGGATGTCCTTTTATTCTATAAAATATTAAAGGTCATAATAAAAAGGTATGGTTTGCACTGCACCCTTTAATGAACAGTTTTATTAGTACCACCCATTTCCACTTACAATTAAGTAGCCAAGCTTTATAGTCAGGTACAGCAGTTAGAAAAGCACATTTTGGATAAGTCTTATTTTAGTTCAGCTAGTTCAGACTCCACGCTCTCGCATTTCACGATTCCTCAGGGTACTTTTACAGTGTTAGAACTTGGTTAAATATTTGACCCAGGAGGACAGCAAAACATATTTGTGAAAATGATAGGACACATATGCATTGGATCATGGAACCCATTTAAAAGGAAATCTGGTTCTACTTGGACAATCACAGAAGCAATAGATTATGTGTATCAAGCTGAACTTTTCTTTTTATCTACAAATGTAAGAAATTAGGTAAATCTTGCTTTAGACGTTTTATAAATATGTGCACATAAAATATATGTCTGGGATTTTATAAAAACCAAATGGACAAGTAAAATATTTTTGTTCTAAAACAGAAATTTATATTAAATGCCAAAAAAAATACTTAAGAATTGTATGCACAGTGGATCATGCAAAAAACAATGACCATTCAAATACGGAAGGGGAAAGGATTTCTGGAAATGTACCATCATTTAGTACACCAATTTCTATATTTACCATTGGCCTTGTTTGAAAGGCTTCTGGATGTTTCTACTGGTGAGGACACTATAAAGCAACCAGATTTTTAAGGCTAACGCAGGATGAAACTTTTCCAGAATCCCCCTCTGACCTTGCAGTACATTGACATAGCCCAAGCATGTGAATTCCTTATGTTTTCCAACAATTAGCAAAAATACAGGAGTCTAAACTGTAACGAGGGGCAAATGTCCATACAATCCTGTCAGACGTGCCAACACATTCAAGTAGGCGAAGGTCAGAATGTGTTTAATATGATTTTCATGCATGGACAATCCAATTGAAATGGATGAAGATGGAGAAACTCTTGCCCATGATTATTCTAATCTATATAACTATATAACAATCTAATCTGGAAGAAAAACAAGTACATTAAAAACAAGAACAGGGCCATGCACCAAGGAAGAACAGTCAGCAAAGATGTACGGAAGTTTCCAACAGCAGTCTATCTTTTCCAAATCCTCAATGGCAAAATAATGTTTCCAATCATATAAAATGAACTGTAGGACTGGCCCATTGGGTACACACTATTTATATATGAGGGTGGGAAGGGGTAGATATTTAACATAAATAAAATGACTGATATTAGTGTTGAAGTTCGACACCAAACTACACCATACTGTGTGACTAACATACCCCCTAGTGGTGGGGTGGGAAAAGGAACACAAGTAAATAGAAAATGACCAATATTAATGTGAAGTATTCAGGGTGGCTGAGATAAATAGTGACACTCCTGATGCCCGAAGTCCAAGTTCAGCCCCCAGCATGGCGGGGAAAAGGGATGAGAAGGGGTGAAAAATGAAATGTTCACAATGATAGACAGTGTCAAATACATAGTTTTTGGGGCCACTAAGATGATTGGCGACAGTCCCAATGACATTTAAGCCCATGTTTAGTTGTGGGCAAAACACTAGTTGAACTATATCATAAAGTAAAAAAAAAAAAGGTAATAAAAACTAAGGGCCTTGGGTCACAAAAGAGGTTTGGCAGTTTCCAACAGCAGTCTATTTTGACACAATGGCAAAATGATATTTCCAATTATATGAAATGGACTGTAGGACTGGCCCATTGGATACTCCGTTTAATAATAATAGTTTTTTTTTTACGGTACTATGTCTTTTTTATAGTGGCTAAAGTAGTGAGAGAAGACAAATAATAAAAGAATTGTAGCTACTGTAAGTAGATCAGTAACATAGGAAATGGTAGTCATGGGAATGTGATGGTTTTGTGGGCATTTGCAGATCTGAAGAGAACAAGGTAAACACATAAAGCAGATCATTTTAGAGAAAACATTTTAATGCATTTAGTTTTGATGTGTATAGCTACTGTTTCACATATCAAATTTATATATCAACATTCATGGAAAACGTTAGTAAATTACATGAATGCTAGCAGCACATGATACTAGGAAATCAAGTTAAGACGAATTAACTTATTAGCAACAGAGTAAACAGGCCTGTCTGCCGTGTGACAGTCATGGGAATCCCATCCGAGTTACATAAGGAGCAGAAAATGAATAATGCAATTTACAAATGCTGCCTATTGTTTCAGCTATAAAAATAAGAGTAAGCAATGGTGTCCATGTGAAGCCCATCATAGAAATGTAGATAAAACTGTATGAAACATAAAAGGATGTAACATAGAGCAGACCTTTTATATCATTGCAGAATACAAAGCAGGAAGCAAATAAAGAGATGGTATGTGACAACTGTCTCTTATGATAACGCTAAGAATGTGTTATGTTAATGTTTTCAGAACACACATTGATAATGACAGAATATATCACTTTTTATGCCATAATGGTCAACTCTTCCTGAATATCAAGGAGACTCCATGAAGAGCGGACAATATTCCCGACTCCCTTAAGTGTTGGGATATCTCCCTTATGCTGGCTCTGTTACAAAAGTAATTGGGGAATGATCAGTTAATTCAGACATTGGGGGTATATTTACTAAGCAGGGAATTTGCTGGGGAATTGAAAAGTGGGGAAGTTGCCCATAGCAACCAATCAGATATGAGCTTACATTCTCCAGTGTGTAAAATGAAACAGAGCTAAAATGGGGATGTGTCTATGGGCAACATCCCCACTTTTTAATTTCTCTGCAATCTCATAGCTTAGTAAATATATCCCATTGTCTCCTATTTCCCCGCATTGAGGGCTATAGAAATGGCCAATTTCATGGAGGTCAAGATGTAATCAAAGAATGGCAGTGTAATGCTATTTTTTATTGAGCAATCGATCTGGCAGCATTAGACACCCCTATGGGTGGAGCTATTCACCAGACACACCCATTGAACAGCACAGGGCACACCCCTTTGTGATAGGACTATCCATGAACTGCACCAATCTCCCAGATATTCTTTGTAATATGCTTATGTTATTAATAGGACAAATGTGCTTTGTTACCAAAAGACTTATATGGATTTGATTTTCTGCAACAAGAATATAAGAGTCACATTATGATGATATAACACCATAGCCAGCTATAATCTGACACCAGTCTGCCACATGAATGCATAATGTTTTGAACACAGCTTTAAAAGACAAAGACACAGCCAATAACTAGGATGGAAATGTGACCAACACAAAGCTGTAATACTCTGCAAATCACATACTGCATTCATTCATAATACTATTCTACTCTCTGGAAGTTAATTCTAATAGTCCAATACAACCATATTGTATTGGACAAACTGCAAACTACTGTACATCCCCAGACTACACACAAATGCCCCTAGACCAGCGTTTCCCAAACTGTGTGCCTAGGTTCCCTGGGGAGCCACAATGCTCTCATTGGGGTGCCACAAAATGTCTTTTCCGACATGGTGGCACTTTACAAGTGTTTCTTAGAAGCACAATTTTACTTCTTGTATAGGAGCAACACAAGATTTAATGTCAATCTGAAGCATTAATGTCTCTACCTAAATAGTCATTACATTATTTTACTCAAACTTAAAAAATGGGAAATTATTTTGTGTTAGGGGTGCCTTGAAAAATTATGGAGACCCTAAGGGTGCCTCAAACCCAAAGTTTGGGAACCACTGCCCTAGACTACAAAATGTTTGTGAAAAACAGCCATTTTCAGACCCTCGTACATAAACCATTTCATTAGGTTCAAAATACACGACTCCTGCCTAACTTCTATTCGTTCAGTGACCTGTGTGTTGTAGTGATTTATACAACGTTGATATTGTTATTTTCAGACATGTTGAATAACACTGCATATGGATTGTATTTTGGTATTACTTCCCTACACTAGTGCTACTTCTATTTCTGGGATAAACCATTATGCCCACAAGCAATGGGAGAAACCTGTACGTTTTAGCCCTGTGTTTCTTCATATATATTAAAACAGGGGAGAAGTTTACGTCTCACCTATACCACCAGGCCTTCAGACTCCTTCCCTCTCGTGATACACATATTCAGAGCGTAAGAGTGGACACAGTTTTCATATATTCAGAGCGTAAGAGTGGACACAGTTTTCATATATATCATTCTTTCAAAAGACTAAATTTACCTTATGGGCCTAAATATTGGGACTCAGATTCGAGCTCACATTCTCCAGCGTGTAAAATGGAACTGAGAGCTTGAATCTGATTGCTACCAACCAATAGTTGATAACCAACTATTCATTCTCCCTGCTAAGTAAATTTAGGCCATGGATTAAAACACATTTCATTATGCTCCTATATATTGATTCAGAAGACATCAAGCAAAAAATGAAATAAAAAAAAAACCTTAAATGGCCTGTCCAACCAGAGGCCCGCGGGCATAACGCAGCCCTGCAAACACTGTTCATGTCTTCATAGGAAACCCCTCAATCAGATCTGATTGTAACCAGAAAACATACACACGCACAGATAAACCATTATTACTTTATTATCTTAATAGTATTTTACTAGGACTAATATTGATTTTAGTTTTCCAATACATAATCCACCACAATAAAATAATCATTTTTCCTCCACCGAGGAGTTTATATTTCTCTCCTAAGTAGCTTTCTGTCTGTATTAATAACTGTCCTAGACAGAAGATTAGTGAAACTCAATATGCGCTCTGCCAGGCAGTGATACAAGTGTTTCCTTTTCTCAAGCGATTGCTATAGCGGCACATAAGCCTTTAGTTGGAAATCCGAATGGAGTGTTGGATACAGAAGGCATTTCGTTTTTTAAAACCTCAAGCACTCCAGGCATGTGAGCATATTAAAACACTGTCAAACAGAAATGATGATTAAAATACCTGTAATTCTTGGACAGTTATTTCTCCATTTCTCAATGTGGCAAAGCTATTCTTTCAATAAAAAGGAAAAAAAGTTTTCATATTTTTGGAACAATGCTTAATCTATAAATGTGAAGGTCGTTGTCAAACTATAATGAAAGCATATATATGTGCTAATGCATTAATCATATTTATTAGAAACGACCTGGCATATTGTTCATTGTGAAAATGAAGTATTGATATTGCAGCTTAAGTATAGAAAAACTTTCAGTTTAAAAAGTACTAGCACATACCAACAGTTCAATAGATATACTATGAGATCTTTTTTTTCCATTAATGCAGGGCTCAAAGTGGAGGTGTATACAGGGGTATGCCATACCGGCCCTTCTCCCAGTCGTGTAATTGCTACAAAGCTACAAATCTCCTTTGACTTCTATAATATCCTATGTTTCCATACCGCCACGTCCACATGCCCATACCGCCACGTCCAAATATTCACTAAATGAATGCCCAATATTTCACAATACAGAACCATTTTATTGTAGTGGATGTTGTTGGCCAGTATCACTTAAAATATTTAATGAGCAATGTGTATAGAATATGCACATAAAAGCAGTGAAGGAAAGGAGGGGGGGATGGTGGAGATTGAATTCACATTGATTTTATAAACACTGTAGAGTTGAGGCAATGAATTCACTGATAAGTTCTCTCAATACAAGCTGTTTTAAACTTAATGCAGATATTATGCAGGAATTATTGTATACTGGGATTGTCCAGAGGAAGCTTTGGTTTCTATATTCCTTAGATGAGTTGTTAAAAATCTTGTGCTATTTCAGGGCATCGCATAAAAGTTTACTACATGAAATCTTACTATGAATTATTTAAACACACCTTTCCGAAGCAAAGTGCAAATACAGAATGTTGTATGGCTTAAATGATGTCTATACAGCACTCTGCTTTACTGTAAAAAGGTACATAATGGTGTTCATTAACATACCTTTCCATCTCTAGCGACTATTAATAAGCTACATGTTGCAATGTTTTCAGACCAACTTGGAAAAAACAAAGCATCACTTCTAAAATACAGGAAGGTTCCAGCTCGGAGTACACTGAATTACTGTGACAGCAGATAAGACCTACTTTGCTTATCTCTATTTCATTCTCAATTTTGCTTTTTAATATAAAAGGATATCATATAATAAGAGACCAGGGTCGTTTTTAGAGGCAGACAACCCATGTTATTTAAGGGGTAGGTGCTTACCTGTAATAACAGTTGTTTCAGGAAGTATCACCCTGTAGTGTCAGTGCTTACCACATCTGATCTGAACACTGAACGGACCTGTTCAATCAGGGGCTTGATGGTAAATTTTAGCCTGGGGGGCAAACTCACAGCAGTGGCCCATAAGTAATGGCCCATCTTTAAAGGGAGGTTTTATATTTACCAAGTATATTGAGTTACTGTATATGCAAACATACATATAAATATATAAATTTATATATGCCATGAGGTGCATGAAGATGCCTGAAGCTCCTTAAATCCTTAAAACCTCCATGACCGTTACATCCGTCAAGCGGCGTTAAAGATTTTATATTTTAATATTTGTTTTTATGGTGTTTTCTGTGACATAACTTTATTCTCAGTACCCCACCGAGAGTCAGTACCTTTAGACCTGCCCCACCATGATATACCCCTAGACCTGCCCCACCATGATATACCCCTAGACCTGCCCCACCATGATATACCCCTAGACCTGCCCCACCATGATATACCCCTAGACCTGCCCCTCCATCATATACCCCTAGACCTGCCCCACCATCACATAACCCAATACCCCCAGACCTGCGTCATCATCACCCCCCCCTTGTACCCCCAGACCTGCTTCACCATCACACCCCCCCCTTGTACCCCCAGACCTGCTTCACCATCACATCCCCCTGTACCCCCAGCCATGCTTCACCATCACACACCCCTGTACCCCCACACCTGCTTCACCATCACACCCCCCTTTTATAAGACCCACTTCCTCTGGAGCCGCTTTTTACAAAAAAAAAAAAAATGTATGACCTCCTCCAGAGGGGCGGAGCTTATAGGAGGTGTGGGGCTTAGCGGAGATGCCGCCACCGGAATGCCTAGGGTGCATTGAAGATGGGAAACGCACAGCACACAACCCAGAAACCTACATGAACGGCTGCAATTTTCAGAGAAATATGTGAATCAAAGTAAGAAAAAACCCATAATATTCACTTTACCACAAGGTCTTTCTAAGAATTGCGATAGATTGTGATTATTATTCTCTTGGTGCAGAAAATATTAAGAATAGTGGCTTAAATTTCCCAGATAAAATATTATTGATAATATAAATGTATAACAGATCTAACAAAACATCTCATGAAATAGTGGGCTTGATATAGCCAGTATACAGTATATGCCAAAGTAAACACAAGATGTCATTAATGAGGCTGGGGAAAGGACTGCTGCAGATATGTACGTAGCTTCTTCAAAAGCTGCAATGTAGTACATTATTAGCCAAACAGTCATCCCCCTCTTAATCATTGTATCATTGCATGATGAAAGGACTGAGTAGCCTTAGGCAATGAGACTTGAAGTGGGGCACCACAAATGGACCATGTTATAGGTATGTACATTCTGGTTAGCAGGGTATTGATTATAGATATAGATAGGGATCATAATATATGTAGATAAATAAAACGTATCCATATTTCATTGGTTAAAGCGGGGGCAGTGGCAGTGAGGAGGGAGGTGTGACCCAGAGACCTAGCACCGCCCCTGCTTGAGGACTCAGATGGACCCCATGCAACATGCCGCCTTCTATAACTAAAATATAGGGAACAGCTCAGGTTTCACCTTTTACCAAACTTTTGACAAAGAAACTCTTCTCATGCCTATAAGGCAAGTAATGTTTTACAGATTTACGTTTGAACAATTGGTACAATTTTGGTAAAGATGGAGTAGAGGTATGAGGTGTGGCTGGATAGTGCTACCTAGGTTGTGTCACAGCATCGCACATTCCTGAAGGGACACTTAAGCCATAAATGTCTTCTCTTTCCTAGACACATGCGGTTCTATTTTCGCAGCATGTGTTATATGCAGGAATCCTGTCAATGGCTCTCGTAGATGTGTGCCATGCCATCACAACCTGTTATGCACATTAAACCAACGTTTTACTTTGTTTCAGAGTGGCCTCCATTTATACAATGTGTTACACTGTAAAACTTAACTACCGATTGTGTTTCACTGCTGCTGTGCCATTTTCCATTTCAAAACAAAGCTATGACGCCAAAGCCCCGTGCTGCTAAGCACATTTTATATAGGCAGTGGTAAAAAGCAAAAAAAACATGCAATGGCAATAAATGTAATATTAAATCATTTTTTATATGACAGCATTCCTCCCATCTTTCCTGACTGCCCTCTACCAGGGGTAGGCAATCTGCGCCTCTCAAACTACAAGTCCCAGCATGCTTTGCCAGGTATCAACTAAGTCTATGCTCTTAAAGTATGCTAGGACTTGTAGCTTGACAACACCTGGAGAGCCGCCATCATACTACTGATAACCAATCTCTCCTACCTACCAGCCGTTTAACAGTCAGTGAATTGCTGTCAGCAGCCTGATTGCAGTGTAATGGCTGTCAGCACTCTCGCCATCCACCAAAGAAGCTTGTAGGGAGACAGTGCGGTATCGCACGAGGGGTAAGTTACAATTTCTCCCTTTGTGAAGCTAACAAGGCTAAAAGTTGCCATCCTGCCCCCGGGGGAGAGCTTATTTGTCCTGTGAGGTTTTCATAGCAGATACTAAACTGTATATAGGTCTCCCTACTTTGATAGGAGGCTTTCAGGCTAATTAAGTTCTATTCGCATCATTAGCACTGTTGTAACACCGTAACAATAGTATGGCCACATTTTGATTGAATCAGGTTAGTCCGATTCTTTACCTTTTAATAAATAGTGATAAATAATAAACATAAATAGGATCCAGAGTTTTTAGATTTCATTTTTTCAGAGTTTTAGGATGTCACAATCATTCTACATCTGATTCCCAAGGAAATTCGCAACTCTGGATTGAACATAAGAAAATGAGAACAATACAGTGCGTCAATGTGTGATCATAGTGTAAGCTTTCACAGACAGCGCGTATCTCCGGATCAGGTTCATTACATTCAGCAGACAGATGAGGAACATGTTGCATCAACATTACCTGAGATCTGCTTAAAACAGTCCCTGCACTTCTTCTGTGTCAGGATCCAGGTCAATGTCATAGAAGCAAGGTCTTGTTGGCAATCCTGGCATAGTACTCATCTGTGGGAAGAAGAAAGGAATGTTACATTATTTATGTTTTTTTAACCTTTACTTTGAATAGTTCAAACATCAAGCAGAAAAATGGGCACTAACTGGCTGACAGGTTTAAGTCATGAGTCCTCTAAGAAACAGGAAGAGAAGAGTTATTGTAATGGAGAACAGTGACTGCATTACAATATCCTATCTCAACCCCAACAACAGATCATCCCTATCGCTAACAACTTACCTCCATAAGATTCATCACCAGGAGCGGCTGGCTGGACGCATGGAGGAGCAGTGCACAGGTCAGAGAAGGGAAATAACCCTGTTGACTTTCCTATTTCTGTTCTATTGACCAGTGAAACAGCAGATCTTATCTTAGTCATACACCTATAAGATGTATGTGCTAAATGAACATGCGATATACATGAAATCAGGAGTGATTTACATAAATCTTGCCTGCATCAAGTAACATTCAGCGATGCGATATGCGACCACAGGAGTGTGTATTGTATAATCGCACCAGATATCAGCCTGGTGTATGGCAAACTGTATAGCGTCAGCTGTATCACGGTCAATGTGGTGACTGTCATTGTGGCAAGTATACATCATGATCAGTGTGAAACCTATGACCGAATGAAGCCAACATTGCAAGCTTTACTGTAAGCTACACATAAGACAAAAAAAACCTTAAAACGAGAATTTTACCCAATTTTGTTTACCACACAATACCTGCAACGTAGTGTTCATCTAGAATACATTATCTATCACGCCTATTTTAGCTTCTAAATAGAATTATTTCCTTAGTGTCTATCAGTATGATGATGTAATATCAGCTATATTATGTTACTTTCAGCCTGTTTAACACTGTTGCAACTCCATAGCACATAACACAAATAAATCAATATGGAAACACATAATAAAGAATACAGGTAATATTTAACAAGAGACAAGACTTGAAAGAAACAAAGTTTCAATTCAAATAAATGCTTCCCAAACCACCTCAAATTATTTACCGTCTGGTGCCTGGACATTGTATTACTATTCGTTCCTTTATATTTGTTGATTTAAAGGAAACATAGCGAGCACAATCATTTCTTTTTAATTAAAAGATCCAATATTAATAACTTATTGCAGTCTGCCAATAAAAAGAATGGTCTGAAATTGTGACTATAGAGAACAGGTTGTGTTCCCGACCAGGATACTTGAACTTTATTGAAACCATTAAAATAAATCTTGGAACTCAATCGGATTCCAAAGTAAAACATTACAATTATTGACTTGTATAATTCAATTAATCAACCAATTTCATGGCAAAACAGCCCTCTCAAGTATCAGACTAGAAGAAAGCATACCGAAGAACTAATTGCAATCAGCAGAGTATTATTTCACATACTTCTAAAGTTTACATTTTTTCATATTAAACTAAAATACTGTGTAAAGGAAAATACATAAAGATAGACAAAGAACAGTAAAAACTATTAAAGAATACCAGGAATTTAGAAACGGAATCAGATAAAAGAAGGCAGAACATAGGGACAGAAGTCAATGGACTAAATCAATGAAGTGCAATGTTATCTGAATGTGAACCTGTAATGCTTGAAACTACTTAGAATACTTAAATGTGGTGTGATATACTGTATAGACTAACAGTGTTTTGAAGAGATTCTACGTTTCATATTCTCTGCAATGGTATTTTCCTACAAATCACTATTCCCTAGAATTACTGGTCCCTTTAATTTCTACCCCTATAATTCATCGTGGTTTTGCCCAGGTGTAACATTACGTTCTTACTTTCAAATCTGGATCTGGTTGAATGTCTTTAAAAATTTTATAATTATGATCAAGTCCCAATCAGTCGCACAATGCCCCTGAACATAGTAATCTCCTGGATCATTTACAAGAGGTCCCAGAAACCTTTGCTGCAATAATATGCTGCGATTACATGATCCTGCACAAGGTGGCTCTATGCAGAAATATGAATGGGAATCATTATTCTGAAGATTTTGTGTCAGTTGATGACAAATAATAGGAGCTGTCAGGACACTAATCAAATGATCACAGTTGATACGATTCTGCAGCAATGTTGGACAGTATACACTTGTAATAGGTTGGCAGCGTGTACCCTGCTTTCAGCTCCCTGTCTAATTTTATGAGATGTATTTACACAATATGTTCATTAGGGGCTCTAGATATGACTGCAGCTCTGGATATAATAAGTCTTTCATAATGATCACCCCATAATAAGGCAAATAGACGAGCTCCAAACTAGATGGTTCTGATCCTCAGGAACATTAAGCGTTTTATTACAGATTATTAGTTTGCAGAAAATTAAGTTCTACACATGACTTTGCGATAGCAGTACACGTGTTATATTACAAGATGTTCAGCACAGAGCCAGGGTTATGTCAATAGTTAATAGTTATTAATCTTTAGGCTTTAACAAAATCTGTATCACGTTAAAGATACAGTTAATCGTCACCACTTTAATAGTCTTGGCATTATATTAGGAACATAACAGAATAGTAACTGTAAAGGAATAAGGAAAAGAAGTATAAGTATAAGGAAGTATAAGTATAAGGAAAAGAATTGTCATATTTTCAATTTAGAAAACTGCTCAAACTTGTTTCATAAAGTCCATTGTTCACTGGGTGGATCTACAACTCCTCTCTAGTGATATTGAAGCCTGCTTAGCATTTCTTCAATCCGTATGAAGGACACCAAATGTTTCTATAGCACATTGTATCAAACCTCTAGATTATTTAACATTCTTAGAAAAATAAATGGATATAAAATCACAAAGCAGATTCCAGTAAACATACCAGTGAATGTTATAAGTCGTCTAAATATTTGTATTGTATCCTAGTAATTCACATAGAAATGCCAGATGCATCTGCTGGTGACACATAAATCATGACATATTCCGCATTGCCACAATGTAGATATAAATAAATAATAGACAATACAAGTGTGGCCTGAATAGAGTCTGATGGTGTCACATGATCTAATGTCTTATGCAAATACCTGAAATGTAAAGCAGTTTCTCCAAACACTTACTCATGTCAAGGCTGAGGATAATGTAATCTGAAGTGGTTCAGCAATTCTAGGAGTTTGAAAATACTACACACAATGAGTGTGCTGGATGGTGGCTGATAATGACTTCTGCATGAGTGACAAAACATGAATGGGGATTTTCATGTCACAGTAAAAAGCTTGAGACAGGACATTAATCTTATGTAATACTAAGCCATTACAGAACACATACATACATACATATATACATATACATATATATATATATATA
>JABWIB010000150.1:26343-36953 GCA_016617825.1 Platyplectrum ornatum | reverse complement strand
ATAAATAAATAAAAAGGGTGACCTAGCACATGGAATGCTGAACACTAATAAAAAGTAAGATATACACTACATTCTCAGAAATAACATTCCAAAAACATGAAAAACAAGTCTTTGGAACTATGTTGTCTAGGTATGTCTGCTACAACAGTCATTGCAAAGTACAAGTCATAGTTTTGATTGTATTCTTTATTAATTATACTTTTACAAAATATTGTTCCAATGTGCAGTGTGTGCACTGGTAATATAGGGTCACCTTGGGGTCTCATAAGCTCTGCATTCACATGGAAATTACTGGAACCCTTGCAGTTTCAGCAGGCACAAGGGGGAACTCTCCTATGCATATCTCCCAACCGTCCCGCTTTTGGGGGACTGTCCCGCTGTCCCTCCCGCCTCCCAGTTTGTAACGCTAAGGGGACAAACTTCGTCTTTTATTTTTAGCATTTCCTTTTTTTTTTTACATTTGCAGCAAGTCGTGCCAGTGAAAGGGGCTACACAGGAGCAGGTATGGATCAGCTCCCTAGTGTAAAGGAATACTAGCACAGTCCTTAGACCATGTGACATATGGACACAACTGAATGCTGTAATGTGCATGAGACACATGGAGGGCTAAACATACTAAGGCTGTATCAGTAGAATTCTAGCTAGCAGTTGTTATAATGCACTGGAAAAAAAAGTACATACACTATGGTTATATCTATTTCATTTTTAAATGCTTAATTAAGTCTACCAAAAGAAAGAAATAAGTCTATGAACTGCATTAATCATCAGGAAGACATGGCGACACACTACCTCCCTCCTCTGGACATGATTGGCAGTGCATGTCAATAGGTAGACATACCACGAGTTATCTTGCTCCAGCACTGCTTTATGTTCTCCCCCTGGAATTAATGGTCAAACCAATCACACAGAAATGATCGCCATGCTTGCAGAGGAACGGAATGGAATAAGACAGGGGTCAATGCAAAATGTCATTTAGCAGACCTAGACCTAGGTTACAGAGAAACATTTGTCCAGAAACAACGGATGACTACACTTTCCAATAGTCTTAGATGGGGCATAACATTCTATTCTTTGTACTCAAGTCAAACCTCATTCTCATCAAAAGTCCCTGACTGTACTGTTTTCACCCAGAGGAAAAGGATAAAACCAAAACTATAATCCTCCGCCTCTCACCAAGGCAGCCAGCGAACAAACTAAGCCAAAATGCATATATATTGTACTGCAGTAATTCTTCCTGTATGTTTGATCCCAATGTTTTATACTACAGATGCTGACACTGTCTTATACTATGAGCTTGCTATCTTACAAATGATAATCATTATGGGACAAGGTGAAAAGCAGTCAAAAACAGCATAAGATCAGAGCAAGGTTATATTTATCAAACTTTACCGACTGTGAAACCTACCGATAGCCTGGAAAAGTTGAGAGAATCAGCCTGCAATGCATAACATCTGCTATAGCACTTTTACGTAGTAATATGTTTAGCTAAACATATTCCACCTCTCTTAATAATGAATGAAAAAAAATCACAAGGAATAAGTATTAGTACAATTCTTACTTTTACTGTTAGTTACACAAGACTCCCAGGAGTTATGACTTGTTTATGTACCTCAACAATCTTATCCAGTTTGCTATCAGAAGAACATAATAATAATAATAAATACAAATAATTAATAATAAAATATTGTATGGATTGAATGGGCTGGAGTAGAGTAATTCTAGTGTAACTGCTGGGTTACATAAAATGTAGCCCAACAAAAAGTCCTATTTCAACAAACGGAAAACATTTGGTCAGTCAAGTAATGGAGTCGTCTGTCCTTTAAATTCCAGGGTCTAAATTTACTAAATCAGGGAGATTGTAGGGAGATTCTGATTGGTTGCTTTGGGCAACACTTTTCATTCAAGCTCTTCGTTTTATTTCACATACTGGAAAATGTGATCTCGAATCTGATCTGGTTGCTATGGGCAACATCCCCACTTTTCAATCTCCCTGCTTAGTAAATTTAGGCCCAGGTGAGCCAATGATCTTATCTTATGCAATAAATATTGGTTTCCATTATTGCTTGTTTGTACAATTTAACTATTTTTTTTTAGAAAAGAACCTAAAATTGTCAGGCTAAACAATTTGAGATAGCAAGGCTAACTGAGTGTTTTATAAATTCTCACTATTTCAATCTAAATGCAGGAGTTGCAGGGAGATATTATTACCAAGCAGTCATAAGCTTCACTCCCCATCACCTTTCCTTCAACTTCTTCCAAAGGCATGAATAAGCTCTGCTTTGTATTCAACAAAAATCCCAAACAAAAAATTCTTAAACTCCCAATAAATGTGGCATCATTCTACTGCAAAATATGGACCAACATGACCCTTATACCCTCCTACCCGCAGAACCCAGTAATACCCCAATGNTAAATGTTATTTACCTGTCACACAAAACTATATCTGCAGTGACAGGTTTTTCTTGGCTTACTCCCATACACAAAAACATATTGCATTACCTAGGTCATTAAGGGAGTTGAAGCCTAGAGATATATATTATAATGAAACCTCCTGAGCTCCGCAGATCTGAGAAAACATCCTGTAAATATACAGTTACATTCTGGAGAGTGGCTAAGGGTCATGCTATTACACTAAATNTGCAAAGCTAGATGAAGGTATTTATATTACATTCAAGTACTATGAGAGAATCCACTTACATCTACATTAATACGATCTACATTAATCTAGTGAATTAGAGGACTAACGTTTAAACTGTATGTTGAAGCGGGCAAGAGAGCAATCAAAGCATATGGACAAAAAACACCAAAGGGACGAAAGACAGATAATAAGGGAAAGTCACTCCTCAGTGTGTACATGAGGAAGTATTAAAAAAAAAACGACCTGAGAGACGGTAAGTAAGGTCCATGGGATCTCTCGTAGATAGATNTAGAAATCATCCCTTAGTATTCCTGCGGAATTGGTACCAACCAGCAATAGTGGGTCAGGAATCAAGTGTTAGAAACCAAGGAAACCATTGTCACATGAACTTAGAATTCTAGGAGTGGTGGAGAGTCAGATGGTACCAAGGATGGTATCCCTAGTGTCCTAGTGGAGGGAATCATTTTGATAACTTTGCATGGCAAATATGTGGAAGGAGCTTGGTTCCAGGGATTACCCCAGATATTAATTAAAAAGGATAACATTTAGGAGCAATTTTTATGATAATTCACACGCTAGGCTAAAGTGTTGAACATACATACACACATCATAAAGATGCAAGAGCAGGTGTCATAGAATAGAGGATATCACAGATGTAGTGTGGGTGCAACTAGTACAAAAAGACACCTCCATAAAAACATAGGCACATAACACTGAATTATCTGAGTGAACAGATCTGTGCTGCACACTGGTCATGCTTAAATGAGAAAAGAGTGTACGTAACTTTAATGAGAAGATAGCATTAGTGCTTGCCTACATTTAGAAGTATAAATAATGCATTGCAGTGGGAACACAAGGCCAGTTGGGCATCTCGCACAAGNTACAATATGTACATTATAGAAAGAGCTGGTTAGCAGGTATATACTGATATATACTGCATTAAAATTGGTGCTATTATCCTGTTCCAACAGACGTTAGTGAACCAATGAAAGAAAACCATACTACAGTATTAGAATGAAAGATTTCATAGCAGGTTACAACCTGCTAAAAGTAATTGAAAATTGCATGATCACTTACATAAGAGCACGAAAACCATTTTCACGTCACTTTATTTCCAAGGATATAGAGAGCTGTTTTCAGGCAAAGCAACCAAGGACCACTATTAATGGAAGCCACAATGACAAATATTTCTAACACAAGGTTTATCTCAATATCTAGGGATTTGAGGAAGTACACACTCACACTAAATCAATGTCATGCACTCTGGGACATCATAATAGGATGTAAACCTTAAGACATTTTTCTAAATGTTTTTATTTGACTATTCCAACAGTTTTCTAAATGATTATAATGAGTATGAGGTGAAAGACGACTAAATATATTTTATTTATAAGACCATATACCTGCTCTTCGCTAATTCGTTACCCTCAAGATGAGGAAAGTTACACCTTAGAAAACAAACGTTTATAAAAGTCATGCGAATTGAACAATAGACCATTTATGTTTTTATGCGAAAATCATCATTCAAATGTTAATGGATATTTTGATAAAATACTTTTTACTGGAACCCCACACAAAGTCAACATAGTCTAGCACTAAACATTTCCCTTGNGTGTATAGACCCTGAGCTTGAGATGGTTATACCTAATAAAGGTAAACAATATGTTTATTATTTCTGTGGTTTATCATACATGCAATATTATGACTGAGTCACAACATACTTTGCATCAGTACATAATTGCTTAAGAATAATGGAGTGCCTCTTCATTTCCACTAAGTGATATCCAATCAGGGTCAAGATCTATGTACAACAGGTGGATTACAGTTATGGGAAATTCCGTATTGCACAAATACACAAAAATACTTTGTTTTGAACCATTTTAAATAGAAGGTTAAACAGACTTTTTATTCTCCTATACCCACATATATAGANGAAATGTAGGCTAGGATATTTCCAAAGATGGTTAAATGAGTATGCCACTGATAGGGCACTAGTTAACTACTTAATACTGTAACATGGAGAAATGGACCTCACCTATTTGAATTCTTCAACAAAACCAACATTGCTGCCAATGTATTTGTGCATATGGCAATACATGTACATTAGACTCAATCAAGGTACAATTAGAAGACGTATATACATGAGGAAAGTTTGTTTTTTATGTTATAAATTAGTTGGAGCGTTACACAGGATGAAAGGGGGGGAGAGAAGATTCACAAAAAACATTAATCGTTTTTTGTTTCTTTATAGAACACCAAGGTGGTCCCTCACATTTGGTTTCCAGNAAAGAGTCATTCTTCCATCATGTTAGACCCTCTGCAAATTGAAATAACTAACTCCAGCTGTCAAAAAACACACTTCCTATAGAAAAATACATTCCTGGGCTGTAAATGAATCCACTCATGTCCATGTAATTAAATCGTAATCATTAAAACAACGAATGTTATGAAGGGGGCACAAAAACATTTTCATTGTACTCCTATGAAACCTATATTTAGCAAAGGAAGCGTATTCCTAGAAGCACTATACCAGCGAGGCTGGATCTCGTGGAATGAAAACACTGGTCCTCGTGCCAGCTTCAGTATATGTCTCCTGTAGTTTGCAGTGAAAATAATTGCAGTTCTTCTCTCAGTTACACACATTTTTAAGGAAATCCTATCTAGCCTTTGTTAATGTGTGTGAAACCATCATACTTAAAATTAAATTAAAATCAATGGAAAGAAATAGCAGGAAGATTAAGTCAATCGAATAGTTTATTATTCAATAGAATATATTATACCAGATTTTGGGTTTTGCCAATAGGAATTGCTCCAGTTATCCTTCAGGGACATATCAACCAGTATGTCACTTGCCAAGGGCAATCACTGGATGGAGGCAGCAGTGCCACTCACAGTCAGGCGACCAGAAACATGGGTATGATGAGCCCTAACTTGAGAGGCTGCNGGTGCATAGAGCTTCTGCCCAGACAGGCTCTTACACATAGCATTGTGCTGTATGACCGAGAGCTGCACACAAGACGCACAAGAAAATAAATGGTTTCTTCACATGGGTTTACTGGATTAAGGAGGGTCAGTATAAAATGAACTCTGGGTAGGGGTGTAGTTACATACCCTCCAAATGTACTGACACAGTACCAGGTTTTTAACTGTATCCGCTAAAAAGGTGTTCATGCATTGTAGCAGAGTACTTTTGTTAATAAAAAACGTGAGGGGAACCAGAGCATCTCAGTTATTAAAATATAAAAATTCAGACTAAAATAATGAAATGACTGAGACCTACTTGATTCCTTGGGAGTGTGTCAGAGCTTGTAACACTTGTGTAGAATATTGCTGTATGCTATTATGTTTATGACTATTACATNACAAGTATGGTTGGGTAATATGCAGCAAGGCATCCTAGAAGATATCTGCCCAATGGCCTTCACAACATAATGCCCTGNATCCACAATTACATTTATACATTGATTCAGGATATAAATGAACTATTATTATTATTATTGTTATTTACATACAAGCATTTTCTTCACTTATCTAACCCCTCCTCAGCTTTCATGGTGAAGGATGTCAAAGCGGCTCAGCTCCACCTGTGTGAATAATGTGACCCCAGGTCAGGGTGACAGCAAGGAGAGATAAAAGCCATGCTCCTGCTAATTGAATGCAACTCTAGTGTTATTGCTGATATGTTCAGATAATACAGGGTTTATTTTTCCTGGAAAGAAGACCATGCTGTGTGGGAACCAGGGGCAATCGTGAAACAAAAAAAAATAGGCTTCAAAAGAATTCAGAATGCAATAACATTGACAGGAGCAAGATAGTAATATAAAGATATGGCAAATGGAAACACAAATTCTGCGAAGCTCTGAGATGTTTAAGGCTGGAATGTTTTGCAGATAACACCTTCTATGAAATATTTTGAAAGGAATAATGAAGAAGATTAAATGCAGGAAAAATGAGATCTTAGGAAACAGGTATTTTAATAACGTGTCAGTTAGATAATATTTTTTTCTAAAATTACCATTTCCTCCGATAGGACATTTTCCAGACTTTTGCTACTGCTACAACTGGAGCTTCAAGCACAACAGTAGCAAGAGTTCCAAGATTGGACGGCTGTGTTATCTTAACACCCATGCAGCCAAGGTGAACACCATCACCTTTACAAAAGTTACGAGAACTGACCCCTGCCTTNAATCTACAAGAGCCTTACTTAAAACGGCGACTTTACTAACCACAACCCTTACTGTACAATCAACTACTCTTCCACCCCATCTCTCTGGTCAATTCACTACACAACACTGGATCAGGTGATGGAAATGCTTATCAAACATCCCAAGTGTTTCTAGAAAGATATACAGATCAACAGTTGTCTTAAAATGACTTTATACTAAAAAATACCCCTGGTTAAATCACATCTCCAGCCTATTCTCCTAAAGTAAAGTGTCTAGCTCACTGTCTGTCCACCTTTGGCAAGGACTTCCTGGCTGTCATGTCTGTGGAATGTTTGTTACATACACTGACCAGAGGTCTGGATGAAAAATTCCCTAATGCTTCCCCAATGATTCATGATCAGTGATAACAATGGAAATTACCTATCATAGTTTAAATTAAATGTCATTGTACTAGGTACCCAAAACATATCTGTCATTAAGGATTTGGACTAAATGTTCTGTTATAACACAAAGAACTACTACAGACCCACATTGCGTATAGCTGACGCAATGTCTGTACAATGCCAAGAGGGAAAGTGACTCAATGTAACATGCACCTCACCTATTTTATGAATGAAATCATGTTCAGGAATAAGTCCAGGGAAAGCCTTTTTCAAGGCTAACAAGACTTCCTGAATTTCAGGAACAGCTTCCTTTTCCACATACATAAGAGTGATCTAAGAAAAACCCTGCCCTTCTTGGAATACGTGAGTATAAGGAGGTATCTCATGTGGATGGATGAGATAAGAANAATGAACTTATCCGGAAGTCAAGTCTTCCCAGCTGGTCATGTGAACATCATAGGACGCTTTCTATATATATGTTACCACAGGAAATTAGGTCAGAAGTCTTCCCAACATGATTTATGAATGACATGGGCTAACAAATGCAAAATAACTATAAAAGATAACGATTATCATATCCTATCTAAAAAAATGTGTNGCTCATATTATAGACAAACTGTAAAACTATACTTGTACTTAATGTGGTTTATCATTGGTTTTGTAATTAAAATAATTGAGGGAGAGGNTAAATTGTTTTTGAAATGATACAAGCCTGAGATATAATTTTATTATGAGTATAGAATTATTGGATGACATAACACTTTACTATTATGCATCAACTAATGAATACATTTATAAAATAATAGAATACAATGTTTTATTGTTATGAACACATTCAGTGGCATGGAGAGCAAGAGACACAAAATATGTGTGCATATTTCTGTACTTAGCAACTGTATATCTATATCTTTATTATTATTCAGAANAAAGCCAGCCAGGATCTGACTGGTTGCTATGGGCGACATCTGTACTTTTTTCCTTTCCCGCAGTTTAGTAAATAACCCTCTGATAAGCTGAAAACATATTCACAGGAATGATAATGAAACAAAAAAAAACTTTTTGAAACACAAGCATGTAAATGAAAATTCATAGCATTGTGTNTCCTGAACCACACTGCCCCTTCATCATGACTCCTCCACACTTTTGCCCCTTGTGTGTCATTCTGCCCCCCTCTTCATGTGTATCCTGCCATCCTTCTACCCCTCTTCATGTGTCCAGCAAGCCTTCTGCCCTCTACTTGTGTGTTCGTCCCAATCTTTATGCTTTCTGTCCATCCAGCCACCTGCCCCTTCATTATGTATGTGCTGTCAGCCTTCGGTCCCATTGTTATGTGTGTCTAGTCTGCCTACAGCCCCCTTAACGCCTGTCTCCTCCTTATGTGNCCATTCTGTTTTCTCCCCCTCCTTAGGCCAATCTTATCAAACAAATCTTCCCCCAGGTTAAATCCTAGTTACGCTGTCCCCTCTAGCTTACAACCCATAAACACCACTACATCTACACTTCTCTCATTCACAACTTACCTGTATGGAATCTTCTCTCTGTAGAGATGACTCTCGTCTTGGTGCTGGACTGCCAAATGCCATAATAGGCAGTGTCAAAATGGCCACCACAAACAGTGATTGACTGACTGGTACAAACTGACTGGTAATGAATCAGGAATATNAAAGCTGAGCATGGTAACACTGCACATGAGGATGAAACTGGGACAACTTTTTCCGGGTTTGTTCCAGATGCTATTTTCAACCNTCTAAAAGCATTTGTAACTGATTTAACTAGTAAGCTTCATTCNGCCTGGGGTGGAGTGGATGTAAATAATAATGCTCCATAACATGAATGGCACTTTATACATACACAAGAATATTATTGAAGTTCTATTTGGAGTGAATGTAGCTGCCAGGTCACAATGATACTTACAGTTCCCACTAGAGGATAGATGAATCCAGCACCAATACTAGCTCGCACATCACTTATGGGAAGAATAAATCCTGTGGGCACTCCTTTCTTCTCAGACTGATGTGACAGAGACAGGTGGGTCTTCGCCATACAAATGGGAAGCTTATTAAAACCCTGTTCAGAAAGTAAAGTATATGAAAATTATTATTATTTGCAGTCCAACCCATGCATGTGTGGCAGAAATATAGGAAGTTATGNCTGATAAAAGCCACATGGGTCATNTGGTCTGCCCAGNTGTGTATTTAAAATTGTGNCGTCCTTAGCCAATTCTCGATTTTGTTTGAGATCAAGTATACCCTTATATTTATCCCAACCATGATTAAGTTGTTTTATTAGCTTCCAGTAAAGTCATTGTTCTGCACATTTCCTCGGAACCTACCACCCNCCAGCCTATACGCATGCCCTTGTGATTTAATCACCTCTCACATATTGCTTACAATATGAACTGCACTGTACAGTTTTCTATTACCTGTTGTGTGTAGACCTCCACCTTTGACTGGGCTTTTGGAGAAAGCTCTATGTCGGCAGCTCCNTACACTTTCTGAGCTATGGCTCGTATCTTTTCCACAATAGGCAGCTGTAAAACAGTAAAAGGCAATATGGCGTTAATTTTAAAACATGAGTTTATTGAATGAAAACCTTTACCAAGAACAATGATTTCATGACATAACAAAGGGAGATATTCTACAAATGTCCTCCCTTCTCTGTCTAGGTTATTCTTGGCATAGACTGTAGTGCCACAAACACAAATCAAAATAGAATTTTTTTTTGTATATTCAGCTTGTATTGGAAATTATTATTATGCCTCTAATTAACCCAGGAGCCCCAAGTCTGAAACAAATGCTGTCTATCTCTATCTCGTGAATATTTTGGACTAAATCCAAATCTTGACACCAAATACCAGTTAATGATAATATGCTTTTGTGTGTTTGTCACATTGATTAAAGGGAGTTGCATTACATCATGCTTGCCATCTGTTTAGATAAAAAAAATGTCCATGTCTTATCGGGTTGGCTGCAGTATACTTCTAGTAAATGTATAGTAGCCGTATACAAGTACTGAAAACAGAGGGGTACACAATAGCAGATCAATATATCCGGGACAAGTTATTCTTCACAGAGTAGATTCTGTACAGGTGAAATAAGAATTTACCGTCCCCAATAAAAACTTTTCATTTAAGAGTAATAACTAACCAAGAAGACTATATATTTGCCAAAGTAAACGCTAAATAAAAACAAATTGGTGCTTGTAAGTCACATGATCTAAATATACTTACTAGGGACACTTTAGCCCCATGAAAACAGCCAGGAGCAGAGGAAAAAAAAATTACATATTTCTCATGTTTGTTTTTCTAAAGTNAATTCCATTACAAAGTAATAAAGTTAATCTGGATTGAAACCAAATAAAGCAAAACTATTTTTGGCAATTAGCATAATACCTCTTCCATCTGCTAAATTAAAACAAAAAAAA
>JABWIB010000150.1:11843-26298 GCA_016617825.1 Platyplectrum ornatum | reverse complement strand
CTGCATCTGCTGTGTGGGAAAACAGTAGAGTTTAATAAGAAGGTCTTGTACCAAAACAAAATAATGGTGTCAGCCTGAACTTTTCCGTAATTGAGAGACATGATCTCAGGAATAGTTACAGTTTCTTTAACTTGCTGATCTCCCCCCTGATACAGCTATGAAGACTGGGGTGACAAGAACTACAAGTCTTATTACATAATAAATACCAGCATCACACATTACAAGATATATTATAAAAGTCACAGATTTACAAAATAGATTAAGCAAAGCTGTTACTGGTGATTACATAGGACCAGATCCAGAGTTAGTAAATAATATTCCTTTCACAATGACATGAAANACCCAGGTATTTNAGGCAGTGTGAACTAGGGTTTGTACACGGCAGCCCGGCAATTACCCANCTTTAAAAAGCCTGGTTATTTACTGGGTAGCCAATGTGAATGGGGTATAAGAGAGGAATGTTTTAACTCGGCAAAAAAATGTAAATTGCACAAATATACTGACTGGGCATATTTACTCTTACATTGTTACTTAGACTCTAACTTTCCTATTCCATACTAGAGAATATCAACTAGAATCTGNTTGGTTGCTATGGACAACATCTCCACTTTTCCTTTTCCGCAGTTTAGTGAATCTAGCTCCCAATCCTTCACACTAGTGTTTTGGTTTTGTTTTATTAATAGATTTACTACATAGAACAGTCATTTTATATATCACTTTACTGGCCAAACAAGTAGCTTTTTTTATATTAGCTTCCTCTCGCTGTATTTTTATATCCTCACCCACACACATATACACAGGGACGGCTAGAAGGGTAATTGTAGACTTCATATTGTAAAGGAAGTTTGTTGGGAAAGAAAATGATGAGGTTTTCTGGCAAAAGTGTAAACAAAGAGGTCTGCGAAATGTAGGATGCTTATCTGTTTTCTAACAAGAATTGCTAAGAACATTCCATAAAAAGGATTTTGCCATTCTTTAACACAAATTGAAAGTNGTTTAAGCCATTTAAGGTCAGATGTGGATACAGCTTATTTTGACTACGTTCACAATGAGGAATAAAGCCTTCTGACCAGTCCAACTTTAAACAATTGCCAAGCAACTAATGCCTCNGAGTCAACGCTTTTGCTAACTGTGCTTCTCAATTACTAAAACAATATTTATACCGATTGAACATAAGTTTATACAGCTTAAACAGACACATGGATCCTGGATTGACAATATGGAACCCATCAACCTATAATGTTGTAAAAACCCATCACTAAGGTATCCCCTGGGGCCTAGATGTCTAAACTTTGCACAATAGTAAAAGAAACCACCCTGTACAGATTATCAAATACTACTAAGTAAATAATATTCTGTGCGCTGCATTCCTTTACATTTATACAAGGAAGAAAAAACAACCCATAACAGAGCTGAAAAATAAGCATCTAAAATAACCGCTGCCTATGCAAAATGAATGTAGTTTGATCTAGGGTAGCCGACTCGGGCAAGTCTCCTGGTAGAGTTGGCAAATCTCCAGAGACCTGGGCTGAAGCAGTGTTTCATGGAAATCAGCCCAGATTGTTATTATGAATGGGCGGGACTAAAGGACATCACACTCACCTATTCAAATCATGCCCTCAGTCTAATTACCATGCAGCCAGCTCTTGGTTTCTGCCGCAAGCCAGGAGTAAACAAGAATGATTACCCAAGAAGCAAAGAGATAATAGCCCCTTATATACATACATTTGCGTTTTCTTTAAGACAAATCAGTGTAGCCACTGAGAGAAGCCGAGTCAAGTATAGACTAGTAGTCACTATGGGATTGATATTGAGTTATGGTGAGTACACACCAGATTGTCAGACACACCAACCAATTGATATTTTGCTGCAATTTGTTTACACATAATGTAAACAGTTCTTGTATATACTATACATCAATACTAATACTGATTGTACAATTATCTGTAGCCCATACACTTTAGCAGGAGAGTAACCACCATTTACTTCATGGGTGGTTACTCAAAAGTTATTTTGTTTTTCTCCTCTGCTATTCACCATGGTGCAGATTTGCCACTAGATAGCATCGCAATGGAAATGTAGATGCTAAATGTCCCAATCTATGTAATCTGTCAGAGCAGCAACAAGCAGTATCATTAAGATTCAATCAGTGCTTGATATTGTGAAATCCTTTACCCATAAGCCCATACTGGAAACAGTCAGCAGAGGTAATGACTGAAGAAACTTGGCCGTACGGACCATTGGGAGTGGATTTAATGTGCCAATGCATCGAGTTCTTTGAAAATATAAAGTGCTTCCATGAGCTCTTCCACTATTGGCCTCCTGCCATTATTATATATATTAAAATGAAAAGAATTTTAAGAAAATACCAAAGTAATAATAGCCACAAACAACATTTGTTATAAGCAACACTGTCTACAAATTATAAAACAAAGATCCAAATTACAAGATGTATAAATGCAGGAGAAATGAGTGGAATGTATTATTTACTTACCTCTAAATCATACAGATATGTAAAGTTAATGTCTTGACTTGCGGCTTTCTTCACAGCTTCTGCTAATTCAACAGCTCCTTTACCCCCAAATGCCCAATGGTTACAGGGAACCGCATCAAAGGCGCCGGACTGTTTTGCAATTTTACAGACTAGGTCAATCTCAGCCTGTGTATCGGTTCTGTAGGTTCAAAGAAACAGAATTATGTTGGTTCACATATCAAAACAAAGGTGTGAGCTTATTACTTTCTCGCCAAATGTCACATCACAGGTATAAATCCATTATGTTAAACACTGTGGTCTTAAAATGAAAAACAAAGAAACGAACATCCGTCCTCACAAGTATGCAATCATAGGTTCAGTCAAATGGCATAAATGTGCCGGGAAGTGACTCGCTTTTGCCAATGTGGAGTACAAGAAACAGGGAATGGAACTGATATAGACACACCACTATGTGACAATTATAATAATTTTATTTTAATTTTAATATAAATTTCACATATTCACAAGAATTATGGGATCAATTTACTGTTAACTCTTTTGGTAACTGAAAAAGCCATTCTGTTGACCTGATAAAAGTAATTAGATAATTACAAATCTACTCTATTTGTGAAAGCAGCATCTAGTGAGAAGTCACATCCGCAGGGNAGAGGGCACCTCCAGCCGNAGGGGNGAGGGCATAGAATTGGATAGAACCNCGGTGTGTTGCAGCATGGTACAGGGTGGATGAANTGGGCAGNCTGGATGGCGTCATATTCTAGGCACCCAATTCAATTGCGACATGAAGTGTGTATTTTCTAGACTATTACAGTAAAAATTTTTTTTTTATAAGAGCCCAAATACAAAAAAAGTGCTAAATTACGCATTGTGGAACACACTTCGCAGACAATTGAACCCAGCTCTATGTTTATATGTGAAACGGTGGAAAATGCGCCTTGTATCATTATAAAGTAAAACCTTATAATAAATATATGACATTGTATGTCTTTGTGTGTCTTTAAATGTACATCCTGCGGTCTGTTTCATTTAGATGTGAAAAATACACTGCTTAATTCATTGTCAACAATGTAACCACTGGGTATGCATGTTAGAAGCCAGTTCTCTTAACCACTACGTTTTCTTGTTTTTAGAGTCATAATCATGTAATTGCGGTGAAAAACCTACTTAAAAGTATTTAAGGCAACCACAACTGGAACACCAAACTGCTGAGAAATCTGGATCTGCTTCTGTAAATTGCAACAGCCATCCTGAACCAGCTGGAGATTCTGTAACACAGATGAGGGGAAAAGAAAAAGTCTTCATATCTCTATTGAGCTGTTGGCCAGTTTATCCTCTGCCTTTTCCCAGTTGAAACAACATTTTCTCTTACTATGCGGTCTGTGAATAATTAATAACTGGTGTTCTATGTTAATGCTTGAGCATATGGCTGATGCTTTCAAGCATACTGCACGTAAGACTCTGCCAACCGCTATCAGTGTTTCACTGTTCCGCCTGTGTGGATTGCTTATAAACCCTATAAGAAATCCCTCGGCCAGCAGGATCNGGGTGTGCCGGGCTGCTCTAAGCCATAGCTCCACTTACAGGTGACTTCAAGTAAAACAAGATTAGGTCAGATTTCCTGCTAAATATACAATGTTCCGGTGTATTCATTGTATCACATGGTGGAGAACAACATTATAGACACAAAGCTGTCCTTTATCAAACTAAATGAAGAAACCGGGGAAGAAATTTCCTGGAAATTTTGGGGCATGCCCAGTTCATGCAAGGGATGAAAATATTGGACCGGATCCAAATGTGCTTACTGTCTGTCATTTATACAGGGAAAGCCATTGATGTCATAAATACTGTAGCATATGCGCACCAATTGTTATTGTTTCTCAATCGTTAAAAATGTATGAGGGGCGTGATGCCTGATCCCCACACTATAGGCAGGAGGAAACAAAACTTTATTTTGTATAGTTTTTATATAGTGCCATCAGATTATGTAGCACTTTATGCACTGAGCTACTTTGTTTACAGGGCTTAAAAGTTAAGGCAGCCTTCAGGACATTTAAATGGCCTAGAGGTTTGTACGAGTTAGAGGAGGTAGAGGGGAGTGAACTCCCCTACATCCCGCGTTTACTTACAGATCTTTTGAACCTGGTCTATTATGGATATACTGTGTTTCCCTGATAATAAGAACTACCCCAATTTTTGTAAAACCGTCCAAAAGAAGTCCTGCCCCAAAAATTAGCCCTAGCGAATTCCCCAGTTCGGAAAAAAAGAAAAAGCAGGACTGAGGGGAATAGTGGGTATAAAAGCAGGATCGTTTATATAAATCTCTGTCAACGTTAATTAAAATAAGACTTACCCCGAAATTAGCCCTATGGTGTTTTTTTTGGACCAAAAAAAATAAATAAATAAGACAGTGTCTTATTATTGGGGAAACACAGTATAACACCCATCCCAGGTTACCTTTCAGCATGTTTTGTTAGGCTGTTCAAAGCGGAGTAGAAAATGAAATATACAAGTTATATGGTCCAGTTAAAAATAAAATGCAAGAAACAAACAAATATATATAATAGAGGTCAATAAATTATTATATTGGTCTACATTTAGTATTTGCTGTCTAAGTCACATTATAGAGAAATAGAAATCTTACACATCTTAAAGCAAAAGTAAACATGTATGTAATAGTGCAGTACACTGCCGAATGACTGTTCCTAAGAATGACTACTCATCCCTCATTATTTAAGACATCAAAATACCTCTTAAAAAAAAAAAAAAGAGAAAAAAAAAGGGAGTTAAGACACCGTATATTACCTCTTCAGTGTACTCTTTTGCTAAAGGAGCCCCAGAAGTAACCTGAAAATACAAGAAACAACATACATAAGTCACATACAGCTGTACAGAAAGGTAGAATGTCTTATACATAGTTATACACAATGCACAGAATACAGCTCTCAGTACAAACAAGAGCAGTGTGCGGACACGGGGCTGCGGACAGGATTCTGCGTCACGACAGACTGGGACCTGATGGAGTAGTGCATGTTTAAATTCCTTTGCCCAGAATATTCATACATACAATTGCTGCAATCCACACCCAAAGGCAAGTTACTGCTATGACCACCCATGTATAACACCCATGTATAAGACAATCCTTTTTGATCAAAATATGGGGTCTAAAAACTGGGTGCATCTTACACAATGGGTGTACTTTTTAGCAGGATGATAGGGGTGGGGGGGGTTTGTAGGGTTCTGCAAATATGCTGTTTAACACAATGGAGCAGCTTACATTGGGTCCTCCTCCATGCATCTTCAAAGCCCTAATGGTAGCAACAAGAACTACTACATTAGGAACCAATCCAGATGCTCTGCACTTAATATTGAAAAACTTCTCCATCCCGATGTCGGCACCAAAACCAGCCTCAGTCACTGTAAAAAACAAAAGACAAATAAATGTACTGAAAAACTGTAGGAGGTTAACAGCAGAGTGTAGACAGCATTAGAACGTACAAATGTGCCTATTTGGAAATGTGATCCATATTAAGGGCCACTGCTGGAATGCTAAAATGGACCTATTATTAATGCATAACAGTGCATGCAATAATTAACAGCATTGCAACAAAATCAAGGAAACAAAAAGGCCTAATTACAGATGTGTTTATTTAGCAGGAAAACGCGCTTGATTTATTGTTAGCATTTCCCTACATTATGGTAAATCAATTCCAGAAACCTGTTATGCGTGTCATATGAGTAAATGAAGCAAGTGTGTGCCATGTACTTTTTAAATATATTGTCAAATATTGTAAATTTAAAGCACTTCTGGCCTCAGGAAACTGCCGAACACCTGAAGTGCTGTTATTCAGTCTATTATATTGTAACTGACCGACATGTTTATATGTGAGCCATGGGCACCATTAACACATGAAATGAAGTGCGATTATTACCATACGCGTCATGTTATTTGATGCACTCACAATTGATGTTGAGTGCAATTAAAAGTAACCAACATTGAATTACACAATTTGCATGACTAAAACTGCTGTATACAGAAAAAAAATATATATTAACTTGTTATTTTAAAAACTAAAAGCAACTTTTAATGCCACACACATAAATGGGTTAGTCATGATCACATTCCTAACTAATGTACAGTGGCCCAATGTTCTGTGTAGGTAGTTAGAATTAGGTATTTTTTTTTCTTACAGTCATTCAGATACTAGAAGACTAGAAATTAATAGGAGCATAAAATATACAAAATATATATTTAAACGTCTTTTCAATGGACCTAATGTCCCATAACAACGATAATAAAATTCAGTCCACGGATTGCCATTATATTCAGCAGCTTCTGCAAAACATACACCCCTTAATTATAAGGAAATAGTGGAGCAACTACTTTGGTTTTTTTGGGTCTTTTTTTTTTTTTTTAACACAAAAACGTCTGTATAATTATAAGGTTAAAGTAATATATGCCACAAATTGATCAGTTACTTAAGTTTACCAAATGACATGACTTCTGATTCAGCATTTCAGTACAATTAAATGACTCTGTATAGCTACATAGTGTGTGTGAGTGAGAGCGAGTGAGAGTGAGACACATCCATTGCCTAAATCTTAGATGTTTGTATGTTCGCAGTACAACAGATTGCAGAATTTATTTAATTGTATTATTAATTTATAGTTTCAAGTGGTTATTGGTTAGGCCACAGAGGAATGCAAATGTAAGCTGCAATTATTTGTTCCACCCATCAGTTGCATTGTTCATCCGCAGAAGCAAGAAGAGCAGCAGGCCTGGTCAAACAGTGGCTGACATCTGGGACTGGTAGTTTTGCATCATCTGGAGAGTCACAGGTTGGCTAGGCCTGAAGTTGAGGCAACCCCTTTTAAAAATAACTAATACCACGTTGCCACCAAATTCATGGGTTTCCTGAAATTCCTGGGTTTTTTGTGGTAATCTGAACATTTTCACACCCAGATCCTCGATCTGGGTAAAGAGAAGGCTTATTCCCAGGTAGGACCCGGATCTCCATTAGTCTGAACTGACAAACCTGGATTTCTGCATTGTCCACTTTGATAAAGACAATAAAAAACAAAATCCTGGCTTCGTGGTGTGGTCTGGCTCCATCGGACCTCGGGTGGTGGTGCCATGGTGGTGAAATGAACACAGCAAGAGGGGTGTAAGTAGTTCGTAAACTAAGGGAAAAACCTCTCTGGGACATTGCAATCAAAAAATTCATAACACAATGAAGTAGTTAGACCTGGATAAAATAAACGGGTGTCTACACAATATTATCTAATCTACCCGTTATCAGAGTGCCACTAGCTTTGTACTCAGCTCTGCCTACTGCCCACCTCTTTACTTATATACCATATGTTCATATGGAGTATGTACATTTCCATTCAGACTTTGCAGTACTATTGATTTGTGTCATTTACTTGCAAGAAGCCACAAGAGATACAGCTTGTAATTCCACCCATTTGGTTAAATCGCTGAATGTATCATTACCACGCTTTCTGAAACTAGATTGTAATTGCGCAAAAGGATATCGTCACCCATCAATGCAGGGAAGTATTCCTGACAAAAACACGCATTGAATTATGGAGCCTCTTAGCTACACACAAATGAACAAAGAATGGACTAAGAATGTCAAGAGCGTGACGTCCATTGAAAGGAAGGAAACAGGATGCAGTTCTGAAGCTGAAAGGATGATGGCAACACACAGCATAGGAAATGAAGCTGAGGACAAATGAGAAGAAAACAATGCACAGTGCCAAGTTCCTCTACTTGGAAACTGGTGTGTGATCCTATACACCCTGCAATCAGTCCAATATTATTTCCTCTTTCCAAACCCAAGTGCCAAAGAAAATATCAACAAAGGAAGCCCTATGGGACGGCTGAAGGTTCACAGTGTTGCTTCACTAATTACTAGATTATGGCCATTTTATTGGATTCCCTAATAAAACAAATTACATCAAACAATTCAAATGCCACAATTTGGAACCATTAACTCTAAATTTGTTAGCAGAAAATTATTCAAAGTTGGTGTGCAAGAAGTCTGGTAAAGGGAACAAACAGTAAAATATAAGTAACATCATAGTCAATCAATAGATTGTGATTAGCAGTGCACATAATCTCCATATTGCAGAAGAACTGCAGCATTCCAAGAGACTATTTAAATTACAATGTAACAGCCAAGACCAGAGTGCCATCCCTTACACAACACATATACAAGTCACTTACAATTAGCAAATAGATTGTGTAACTTTGCTGGGACTAATCTCCATTCTGTTCTATGCATGGCACCTTTGCTATTAAATAACGGATTTTCCAATGATTAGCGCCATTTATTTCAGAAATCAATGTGACAATGGTGGGATTCAAATAAATTAACAACAGGTTCTATGTCCCACAGCTCTACTTAAGCCCCGCCCAGATTTCACCAAATCCCACCCCTTTTCCAGTGGCAATCCGGCCAAAATTGAATTGTTTTAGAAAAAAACATAATGCTAACCTCAATGTATCCCCCTGTAATGTGCATGGTGTATCCCCTGTATTAGTTTTCATTAAATCAAGCCCACACATCTCGACCCATTAACAAGCGGTTCTAAGAACCGATACCTATATTAGGAATAGGTTCTACAGAACCTGTTAGAACTGGCTGAATCCCACTACTGGACAATACATATTAATCACATGATACATGTACATTTAACAACATGTACACATCAAACTTGTAGGATTAGTTATTAGGGATGGGTCAACATTAGTTTTTATATAGTCTATTCCCAGTACCCCATCAACATAGGTTTATAATGCTGGCTATACAGCGTAGTCCCCAGTAACTATACACTATTATTAGGCTCAGCATCATAATGGGATGGAAGGACAGGGAATAGGAAAACAAATACACTAATGCATATCCCAGACAAAAATATGAGTTATGCTCTTTATGGAAGTTTGGATAATTAGCTTTAATGCACATGGGTATAGGAGGTTAGGTTACCTATTCGTATATAGAGTATACGTTTACATTAAACTTTCTGTCATTTGCATTGTCAGCGTAGTTCATCAACAATTAATATATGCATACGTTGGCTTTTAGGTCAGTATAGTTTACAGAAAATATTTGAGCATCTTATAAACGCTCATTTAGGGATTGCAAAGGATCAGCTCCAGGGACACGGTGCTTTGGTGCGACACTTGAGAACAATACAAAGGGAAATGGAAAGTGCAGAATGTCCGCTGCCACTTAACTCTCTGGATGGAAACACAATATTCTCTGTGCAGCTGGACATTTGCAGAGTCAGGAACGGAAGAGTTTGGAAACTTGTGAAAGCCGGTGCACTCCTAACCTGTGTGTGTGCAGAGGGAAGGTCACCAGCAGCATTGCAAGTGACACTGCATTACCAAAAAGCTAAATGAACATTGTTGACAACTTACAATGTCTAATGTCATTTAATGAAAAAATAAATATGTAACTATATATATTAAATAATACCTATATCAACATTTTTACTTGGCCAGGAGCATGAATTCTATTACACAATTATCAATAAAAGCTAATGTTTAAGAAAATGTTCTCAAAACGTTTTCACAATATAACTACAAAACATACTTGTAACAAAAGAAATACTAAAAAAAAAAAAAAGACACAGTCACCTAAGCCCCCCTTCCCAACAAAAAAAAAAAGCACCACCCCAATGTAATTCTTATTTGTTATTGTCACTATGGACCAGATTCAGCACCATGTTGAATTGCAGGGGAGTCAACCTGCACAATATTAGAGTTGAGAGATGATGTTTCCAGCACAAGTGTAATAACAGTGTAACAGTAACGCTGGTCAGTATCTGTGTGCAAAATACAACAATAAAGTATTCTCCCTGCATGCAAACACTAATATTCATTTTACCTCCCCTGCAATTCTACATGGTTTCAGGCCACTCTTGAGTAAGTTGTGAGTAAGTCATTAGTGCCTAAAGTCAATTGTTCACAAAGATGGGAAAAAGTTGGTTGTGCGCCGTTTCCTGTCTCTGGAAGCTGAAACACGCTTCTTTTTATATGCAGCTTTATGAGCCACAAGAAAAAAAAAGTAACACTTAAGTCCAGAAGGTTCCCAAACTGTGTGCCGTGGCTCCCTGGGGTGCCGCGACGCTCTCATTGGGGTGCCGCGGAATGTTTTTTCTGATATGAGGCAACATTGCTAGTGTTACTTAGAAGTGCAATTTTACACCTTGTATGGGAGCAACACAAGATTTAATGTCAACCTGAAGAATGTCTGTCTTAACCTAAATAGTTATTACAAGATTTTGACTGAAAAACTAAAAAAAAAAAATGGAAATGTTTTTGTCTTAAGGGTGCCTTTGAAAAATTATGGAGATCCTAAGGGTGCCTCGAATGAGAAAGATTGGGAACCTCTGCCCTAGGGGCTGCTCTGGAACTTTCTATATTAATTAGCCAGCACCTGGATAGCAGAGTACATATAGGACCACCCCTACCTGTAAATCATTATTCTGCCACCCCGTTTCCTGATGGATGTCTCTTAGACTCCACACCCTGGGAGCAGCATTGTAACAAAAAAAAAAATAGGTGGATTTTGGAGAGTAGGTTAAAAAGTATCTGGTGCAAGTGAACTATTACCTTCTCTGAATAAGCCGATAAACCACAATGCCTGATAACAAGAAGAATTCACGCTGTGCTGGTCAATGGCTTATATTAACAGTGCATTCATTTGTATAAAAGATGAAATATGGATAATAGTATGTAGAACATGTAAACCACTAGAGACAACAAGTACATCTTGCATACTTCAAGTTTGAGGGATGCTAGGTGGGGACGCAGATTAAAGAAACAAAAAATCCAGACTAAAACCCGATGATTAAGTGATTTTGCGTGTCAAGTCAGTTTTGTTACAAAGTACAGCGCTCCAATGACACAAACCAGACACATGGCCACAAAAGCCAATGTCAAAGCATGGATTTTGTTTTTAGAAGACAAGGGAGGGGTCATCTGGGGTCTGTCATACTAATACATGAGAGATGGGCAAACTCCCAATACAAAGTCTAGATATTTCTTAGACATGAAATGCTGTAGCATAAAGCTATAACATTCCTAACATGCCGCCCACTAAATTTACAACTTCTATACTAATCACTTAACAAATGCAAATGAAATATTTGAAGCGTTCAGAGGGCATTTTGATGGTTTATTTCACCGAGAGATAAACATGTGTCATGTACATAAACCAATGGACCTGCATGCATACACGCCTTTGTAACAGGTACTATATCCTTACAAATACTTATAATACACATATATTGTCTTTACGCAAATGTTTATGAATGTTTTATACTGCATTGCACGTATGAAAAGTCTAGACAAACAATTGTAAGCAAAGATAATCAGCTTTGACGCATAATTTCATAATGTATGGAGCACAGAATCACATGAAAACGAGTTAGGTCTCAATAATGTAATACATTTCAAAATGAGTTGGTGGATAATGGAGAATTAACTATGGTACACAAGTCTCATGCTTTGGAATAGATAGTATAGGCAAAAAAGTCACGCAAACAAACAAACAATACAAACAAAGAAGACAAAAAAAAAACAACATTCTGGCCTAAACTGTGGGATTGGAAAAAAGTGGGGATGTTGCCTATAGCAACCAATCAGATTCATTCTCCAGTATGTGAAATGAAACAGAGAGCTTGAATCTGAATTGTTGTTATGGGTAACATCTCTACTACTCTAATAAAAACATTCCTTATTATGTTTGTTTCTCAATACAAAGCTATCCTTTCTTATAACAGCATTTCTTATTTCCAAGACTTTACACGCCAAGCTGCATTTTAATCACCATACCCAAATAACCAATTAACTCTAATGGTGGATCAGGGCTACTGAGCCTACAAGTTACATGAACAATGACACCTACCAAACCAGACATTGAAAGGAGAAGAAGACCACCATGTCATGGCCATCCACTAGAACAAATTAAAGGCCAAATCAACGATTTTTGTTGAATTTTAATAGAAATTGTCTAGTTTGTGGCCAGCTATTGTACCAATGAAAAACTGGCGCCTTTCCCATGTCCGGGATGTATTTTTCCAAACTCTTTCCATGTGACTACACTAATAGTTTGGCTGGACTGAGTTTGTAAGTGAGAACGTACCTTTAATGTGATTACAGTATAGGAATACCCTGTCATATTTAGATGAAGCGCAAACTCAACTGCATAAATATTGAAGCAACTGCTATTACAGATGAGAATAGAGGGCAGCCACCCTTATGGTGTGCATTACAGCCATCGGAATTCAGAGCATATGCCCAACCTGATCAACTGGTTGAGTCAAATGATAGAGGATGCTTTAAACAATGTCAAAAGAGAATTTTAGGAACTGCAGCTTTATTGTGAATGTTTATTAAAAGTTCCAAATTAGTATTAACAAGCGAAATTCATAAGCAAACATAACTAAAGCAATTATTTGGCACCGTGAGCACGTTTGCTCATCCACTTTTTCTTTTAAACATTTGGAGATAAATTCAGATATATTTTGCAATAAATCTGTTTTCTGTAACCCGCTAGATTTATGCCTGTTTTACGTAAGAGTAATGGATTACGGTGATGGCCATTTCAGTTTGGCTTGTGATAAAACATTTTATACTTTATTAAGCTTCCCAGCTTTCAAATTCACTTAGAATTTCTGAACTAATCAAGATTCCCGAAGATGTTCTTAGGATTCTTATGCGATTTCTGATAACAGCAAAGAGTTGCAGCCAACAGAACAATCTTCATTTGTACAGGGAGTGACCGTAAATGCAATGGACAATGTGACCCACAATTAGGGTGTACATTCAATTAAATTACATTCAGCTAGACTCAGATGTATAAATCGCCAAAGAGTCTATTATGTTAACAGAGTCTATTCCTCGCCCTCTTATGGGGAATGTGTCCTTATGACCTCGAACAATTTAATTTCATTCTGCGTCCAGGTAACAATTTTATAGAACATGTGATTCAGAGTTAAACAAAAGAAACAGCTGGTTATAACTTCTAATTAACAGATACCCACATTAATATTTATATACCTGTCATTGCAGATCACAGCGAGTACTGAAGTGGAACAATCCTCTAGCAGTTACTATTTATGAAAACACAGAATCAGCAGTATAGCCTAATATTGCAGCTGAAGGCTGCACTGTACAGTGAACTCTGAACGACTTTCTAAGAATATGAAATCTTATCCATGTTAAGACCTTACTTGCTCAAGATAAAAATCACATTTATACCTTGCAAATAAATCCCACATGTTTATTACAATAACCATTATTAGTGACCGGACTGTTGACCACATTATAGTCCTTATTTTACTGTTTATTCAGTCATTTCATTCACACTCAAGATAGAAACAACATACATATATATTACAAATATATATATATGTGTGTGTATATGTATGTAAAACAAAGTAAAGTAGCAAAACGTTAAAATCTAAATTTCTACTAGTGATGATTTTTAACTCCATGAGTGTGGCGCTGTGATCAGATAGTAAGCATCCTCATAATATCTGTGCCTTGCCCATGTATAACTATGGAGTGGTATGCTACTACAGTAATAGTAGTAAAGAGAACATGTAGACAACAGGTAAAGGAAATCAAAAAAATCTTTAATAAACCCCTGCTTTTCACTAAAGGTAATAGAGAAATTGTGAAGGGTTAATCTGTAATGGAGAATCATTAGACGCATCACTCTTTAATTATTATATATTAATATATATCTTGGAGCAATTGGATTAGACATGATTTGCAATGCAATACCAATACCAATAAATACCAATAAAGCTGACAGATTAACAGTCCTGCATGTTTGCTCTTTATTTATTCTAACTGGTTTTACTAGTGTCCTCCTCATAGAGACTGTATTAGGTCTGTTGTGCATCCAGGGGTGCCACAACTTTTTTCAGTGGGGGGGGGGGGGG
>JABWIB010000149.1:114279-138360 GCA_016617825.1 Platyplectrum ornatum | reverse complement strand
GGGGGGGGGGGGGTATCCCAGGTAAGACCTTATCTGTGTGGAACTTGCATGTTCACCTTGTGTCTACGTGAATTTCTTCCGGGTACTCCAGTTTTCTCACATACCCCAAAAAATTACATTCACGCTGCGCCTTATACCGAGTTTCCCTAGCATGACCCAGCAATAACTCAGGTAGTAGCAGGTCAGATCACAGTAGAAAAGGCAGAAAGGAGCGCTTATTTCTTGATTTAAGAGTGAAGTGGCTCTATATATACAATTAATTCAAAGTGAAACCAGCGGCTCCTTTGAGGGTGACCGATACCATTTGTAAAAGCTCAAAAATAGAAGATATGTACGAAATAAGGGTGCTATGGTTTCACATGAATCATTTTATCAGACATCAATTTCATACAGGCGGCGGTTGATGCGAATCCAGGAATAGTATGTGGAGGCGAAGAGGACATTGGAGAGAATATCCGGAGGGATTAAGGTGCGGGGGCAGATGAGCAGCGCAGCTGGCGCGAAATGATAGAAGAGGGCCTCCTCAAGTCTTTTGTTAGTGTTTACCTCCCTCTGCAACATCCAGTCTGCTATGTATCGAAAATGTACAGCAGACTTAAAGGAGGTCAGGTAATCCCACTCCAACATCCACACGCATGTTGGAGTGGTATTACCTGACCTGACCTCCTTTAATCTAGTAGTAATCTAGAATACCGGGCCATGGTGTTCCTAGAACACCATAGGAATCTGTAGAAGGTCTTGTCACAAGTCCGGATATCAGAGGCGGTTAGACCCATAGGAAGCATCTGAAGGAAGTAAGAAAGTTTCGGAAAAATAACCGTTTTTAGGACAGCAGCCCGACCCAGGAGCGACAACTTTAAGTTCTGCCAGCTGTCCAATTTGCGGGAAAGATCCCGCAGAACAATTGGGAAATTAGAGCGGTAAAGCAATCGAAGAGAAGGAGTGATGGTGACCCCAAGATATTTCACTGAACGGTGAGCGACAACCGTTGTGAGCCGGCGCAGCTGAGCTTCTGCAACCAGCGGGAGGATTTCGGATTTTTGGAAGTTTACCTTGAAGCCAGCAAAGGTACCAAAGCGTGACAGTAGATCCACTATGGCCGGGAGGGAAGTGGCTGGATTAGAGACAAACAACAGCATGTTGTCCGCGAACAGGGCCAATTTAACCTCCTGTCCGCCGACAACAATGCCTCTAAATTAATGCAAGTGACGCAGGGCAATAGAGGCTATAAAGCAAGACCTCTAAAGCAAGAGCAAAGAGGAGAGGGGACAGCCCTGACAGGTTCCACAAGCCACAGAAAAAGGGGGTAGAGAGATACCCATCTGTAGCTACTTGGGTCTGGGAGGAGGTATAAGGAGCATGAAGCAGGGAGATGAAAGGAACAGGGAAGCCAAAGCGTTGTAAGGTGTCAAAAAGATGGTCACAGGTGACGAGGTCAAAAGCTTTCTCTGCATCTAGAGAAAGTAGCAGGTGGGGATCCAGAGCTCCCCAGTTGGACTCCAGACTCTGGAGCACCGCTAGCACCGCTAGCACCTTCTGGACATTAGAGACAGAGTGGCGTCCCCAGATAAATCCAGTTTGATCTCTGTGAATTATGGAAGGTAGTATCAATTTAACCTGGTCTGCTAAGATCTTAGTAAACAGCTTATAGTCCACATTGAGGAGTGAAATGGGGCGATAAGAACTCAGGAGCTTTGGATCCCGACCCGGTTTTGGGAGCACCCGAATGACAGCAGAGTTAAAGTAGAGAGGAAAGGTGAGGGTCGATTGATAAGAGTTGAACAAAGAGAGGATGGGTTCAGCAAGGTCGGGAGTGAGGATTTTAAAGAATTCTCCACTAAAGCCGTCGGGGCCTGGCGTCTTGCAAGGAGGTAAGTCTTTGAGGGCTGTTTGAACTTCCTCCAGCGTGATAGGGGCTAACAACGAGCCAGACTGGGCTTGGAATAGGCGGGGCATCGTCAGAGTCGACCAGAAAGTCTGTTGAGTAATAGAGTCAATAGGGTCCTGTGCGTATAATTGAGTATAATAGTCATGAAACAGGGCAATTATCTCAGGACCAGTAGAGACCTGGGTGCCTTGCGGGGTACGAAGGGTCATCACCAAGGAGTGGGGTCGTATGCCGGATAGCAAGTTGGACAGGAGCCGTCCTCTCCGGTTACCATATTTATAAAAATAAAAACTGCGAGAGAGGTCTGAAACTGTCGAGATATGCTGCAATACTAGATTAAAACGGGCCTTGAGGTCATCATAACGGTCACAGTTAAGTCTGGAGGGGCAGCGTACGAATTCAGTGAGGTTAGGTTGGGCCGTCAAGTAGTCGTGAGCTCGGGATCGTTTGTCCTTGGCTATATAGGAGATAATTTTGCCTAAGGACAACTTTAGCAGCCTGCCAAAATGTGGCAGGGTCAAAAATTGTATTTAAAACTTAATAGTAGACACAACCAGAGGCAAGAGATAAGATATACTCATTTTATGCGATTATATGCGATAGGGAGTAAAGTGACTTGTTACGTTAACAACTTGCAGAAGAATCCTTTATCATTTTTGCCAGCAAAAACACTATAGAAGTTAAAGGATGATATGAAAGGAAACCCTTCTTCTAAGAAAGTAGCCATTGTAGATCAAATTCTCTATTAGCTTAGACAAGACACAAGGCAGCATCTCAAATTGCATCACTACATTTTGGCAAACGGCCTTGATTGTGAGTTTAAATCAAATGTAATATCTTTCTTTCCAAGTGGCACAGATCTTAATGGATACAAACAGCTACTTGTGTGCCAGTTGTCAGGTCAAGTTGCACATGCCACATCTCCTTCTTTAGCTTCTCTAACGCAGGCAGAAGACATTGCATTTTTATAAATCACACTTGATGGTGGGCCAGCAAACTGAAAGAGACCATGCTGGAAAATTTGAGAATGCTGATGTTCATGAAAATGAACTACAAATCGTACGACAGATCATGTTGTGGGAATCACACGCAATAAGCTATATGGGCTAGATTTACTACACGGGGGAAAAATAAATATAGGCATGCTTCCCGTAGTAAGCATGCTTTTACTTTCCTATTACATATTATAGAATGTCAGATATGTGGGCGCCAGATGTGCACTTGCAGATCCTCTGGTCCAGACCTGATCCCAACTAAATGACCCTTGGTGGGGACACCCACGTTATATTTAAATTAACAGATTGTGAATGGGTTTGGGTTACTCGTGCAGATAGCTAAGCTGCATGCCTTGGAGCACTAGATCTGGTCCATCATTATTATGAATTATGTTTATTTAGAATACAGTACAATAGGGAATACAGTATAAAACATGGGTGTAGAAAATAGCAACATAGTAATATCTACTTTCTACAAATATCATTCATCCGGACCTAGATTTACACAAAACGTTGGCACTTGAAAAGGACTGTAAACAACCCCATTGTGTGTGTGCATAGGCATCCTCCTGATCCAGACATCCATACTAGAAGTGTTTCCTATAGTTGGACAGGACAGGATGCACACAATAGTACTCCAATGGCGTATCTCAATCTAAATATGCTATTACATGCAAAGGATTCTGGGATTGTTCACACACAGAACTCGTGCATCCTTTCAGCTAATTGCCTCATTGGTTGATGTAAATCTGTGTATGTTAGGGGAATCGTCTATCCTTGCGCACCAGAAAAGATGGATCTCCACTGACATTGTGCTCAGAGCCTACAGTACAGCAGAACATTTGGACATTTGGGCTTAAATTTACTAAGTGGTGAGATTGCAGTGAGATTGGAATGTGGGGTGTTGCCCATAGCAACCAATCAGATTCGAGTTCATATTCTCCAGTGTGTAAAATGAAACTGAAAGCTTGAATCTGATTGGTTGCTATGGGCAACATCCCCACTTTCTAATCTCACTGCAATCTCATCACTTAGTAACTATACCCCTTGGAATCAGTCCAGTATCTGTAAAGCCATTTTATACATCAAACATTGCAAAAGTCAATGCTTAACACCAACATTTTTGTAGTTATAGCACCATTTCATTTTTGTTACTAATTTGCTATACAACACATATCTAGATATGATTTTATTTTGATTATTCAGTAGCCACTCATCTGGAGAACATCCCACACTGTTTAACAGCAAGGCTCTAAAATTGAAACATCTTTGAATCTCAAGGCCACACACCATCTGATCGAATTTACTACTTCAAAGTAATAGAACATTTCTCAGGCTTCTTGATCTTCCTCCTTGGGTGGGTTACATTGATGCAGCTACCACATCACTGGCAGACCTCATGGCTCACGGATATTATCATTTGTGTTTTCTCATGCCTTCCTGTTAAAACAGATTTATCCAATTAGTGCAATCTCTTTAATAAAAGAAATGCAGCAACTGTTAATAAAGTCTGAAAATCATTCTATTAATAAACACACAAATAATAGGAATATGCAATAGTGGATGCATATTCGAGTGGAAATGGGAAATTATAGTACCACACATGCTTAGTACAGCACAGGCAAGAAATTTCCTGGGCACGCTCAGACCTTTGGAAAGGGTTAATTTTGTAAGGAAAAAAAATATCTACCATTTCTTGTCCACCTATCCTCCCCATATATAGTGTTCACTTCTACACTGTAACAATGCTTATCAGAATAAATGTCATATTTATACAGGTCACTTCCATGCTAATATGGTTAAATAAAGAAGCTATTATTCTGATACTGCACCATACAATGGTATCCATATGACATATGTATCTGGTTATTCTTATATTAACACAAAACTTTGAACTTAAGAAAAGAGAATGAAGGAAGCCATACAGTGCTACCAGATTATAAAGCAGTGTGACATCACCACATGATATATTATTGTATATTTAAGAAATGTTCAAAGGTATTGAATGTGTGTTGTAAATATGTAAAGCCATAGGACAAAACAGGCAGATCCAGGTTTATGCTTTTCAGTTTGCTAGGTTCAGGTTAATATGGGGGGGGGGTAAGTTATGTGTCCAGAGGTTCCAGATAGGTACCTGTACTTGATCTGTCAGCGGACTGGGTCAGAGCTGAAACTGGAAGCTCTCTGTAGAAGAATGGAAGGGTATGAGCTTGTATCTCACGTAAAAATGTGAGCTGGCATATATGTGTATGAGCACGGGAAGTGGTTTCTCATTGCCCGGACCAGCATTATGCCTTTGCTGTTGCTTTAGTCAGAGCTCCAAGGTACACATGTTAAAAGCAAATATTTAATCTAGACAAACACTTTTTATTTGCTTTATATATCACATAGGACAGGATCCAGACCATGGAAAATCTGTGAATTTCTGCATCCTGGATTCGGAAAGAGAACGCAAGAAAGGATGCGCACACACTCTATCTGTGTTCTTTACAGAACTGGACAGGAACATCCAGCATTTTTCTGCATTCAAGGGGCTTGACTGGCGTATGAGAATGTAAACTATGCATGGATGTGGGGTGAGACATGCAAATAGCCCTATCCGGTACACCTAATGCTGATATTACTGAAATTAGGATCCGGTCAATAAAGTGTGCATTCATCTGTTAACCTATACATTGTTTACTGAATAATAATATCTAATCTGTTGCAATGGATTTATTGGATTTAATGGAAGAAAATGAATTGTCTTTAAGAAAGGCAATAGTATCATTGTATCAAAAATAGTAGTAACAAGTGATTCAAGATTAATGTCTTCTGGGTAATCCATGCTGACTGTGTGATGAGTCTGATTTTCCTCCTTGTTGAAACACAGACATAAATCAGAGATATTTGGCACTTGATGCTGGCAGTGCTGTATTTCAAGAAAATATTGTATTCTGATGATCCTTCAGATTTCAGAGTTTCAGGGAGGTTGGCAGGAATTAGCATTGTGTTCTTTTTTTTATTATTCGTTATAGAAGCCTTTTAAGCTACTGAAACTTTTGGCTATTTTAATGTATGATTTCATGTATTGTCAAAAGCATGGTTTAATTTAGTGGGGGCCACACAATAAAGTGTTCTTGCATATATTTCTATATAAATCAGGGTACAATATTATTATTACTGATTTGGTAAATGTAGGGTTGGAAATTTCAAGTACCTGGTTGCTCCCTTGAACCAATAGTGATGACTGGGACCAATCACATTGTATGCATCCACGTTGATTGTACAGTTCCAGTAGGCAACAACCTAAATAAATGAGGAATTTGGACTTCATTTACATTGCTTCGTTTGCATGTCGCAGTAGTCCACCCAGTGTTACCTATGTATTTCAAGGGAGCCATACCGAATGGGTATTCGTGCTAGAGACGCTATGATCACCAATGGCACAACTGTTTACATAATTGTTTTTGGCAATGTAGCCATCACACTCATCTTACCTATGAGGCTTTCATACCAGTCCTCTGCAATTTCCTAATGACCTGCATATGCAGTCACCGGTAGGTAGGCCCAAATACCACCACCTGCCATTAAACATGTGAACAACCAATTCATAAGGTTCACAAGTGTATTTCCAACACAGGATCCCATTGTGATACACTTCACATTTTAAAGTCTACCAAGACATCAAGGTAATTACAAAATACTTGCTTATAGAACTTATCTATTGTTTTTGCCAACTTTTTAACTGTTTAGTAAATGTCATAAAGCATTTTCCCATTGTTAATTTTTATAGTAACGTATATGGGTAGCCGTCTCTCCTGAAATTTCCAGGAGGAAAATCTCTGGTGCCCTATACTGAGGCAGTAATTTAATATAAATCAATGCCTCCAGTCCAATCTTATTATGAATGGACAGGCCTTGCATAAATCACATCCTCCTTTCAGGCACGGTGAAATGCCCTGAACTTCAGGGGAGGCCCCGTTACCCGTGCTGTAATGGGCCGTCAGGGATCGGTATAGAGAACCTGGCTCTTGGATGTGTCCTCTTCTCATTGGCTCCCAGTGGTCACATGTCGCTGTTCTGAGCAACTCTGTGCAGGCAAATCCCACTCTTGCACCTGCCCTGCTCACTGTCTCACTTCTAATATCCTATTGTAATTCTTTGGTCTTTCACAATAGAGGACTATTTGATCAGTAATTTAGCCCCCCCCCCAATAACACATATTGGGCAGACTGGATGGGCCATGTGGCTTTTATCTGCCGTCACTTTCTATGTTTCTACACAGTTTAATAACTGCCACAAAATAAGCGTCTGTAAAGGGCATCAAGAGCTGTATATAACATCTAAATGATTGTGCAACTTTTGCACAATATAGTTGTCCTATCCAGTGAAATTCCGTCTGTATATGTACAATCCCTATTGTATGGTCGCCAGAGCTAATGTCACCAGCAATAGCTAAGTCTCACATTCACTACTTCATAAATCTTGATCTATATATATGTCACCATGACACTGTGTTAACTTGTGGCACAGTGTCTCCACACTAGAAATCATACATCTGAGTGAGAGCCAGCCAGCGAAAAAGAGCCAGACAAGGCTCCTTTATAGTGAACTTAGGACATAATGAGCTGTCTCTGCTTACACCGCATTATGTTTTACTCCATATATCTTGACTTTTAAATAATTACCTCTCTGCTGAGAAATCAGAAACAATTTCAGGCAGCTCATTTATACCAACCTAATTACAAAAAAAGGGCAAAATGAGACCAGAAATGTGTGCTGGCCTGGCCTATCATAAAGTCCAATGCTGTAGCTTTTTAAGGTTTGATCATTTTCTGTAGCCAGATTTTTATATGACTTGCAAAGTTTATGACTGCTCTGTGGGAATGGAACATTCATTCGAGATCTGCTAGGCTGGCTTTTAGCCAAGGTGTCAAACTCTGTCTTGCTGCTGGCTAGCTCCTCTACTGTATGTTGATAATTTAGTTCTGCGATACAGTCTGTTATTACTAGCATGGTTAAATAGCTGAGAAAGGGAAATGTGTTTTTTGACAGTGTTCCCTGAGGGCAATGGTGGGAAAGGAGGGGGAAAACCAATAGGTCGTTAAAATTTTGCCGCGTTTCTAAATCAAAACTTTTGTTTCTGTTTTTTTTTGGGTGGGGGGGTTATACCCTAAATCAGAATTTTTAGCTAACAGTTTTGTTTTCTACTGTAATAAGTTTGCCGTTGACTTCTCAATCTAAGGCAACGCATGAAAAAAGGCATGTCAAGAGCAGAATGGAAAAGCTTTTAACCTTTACTCTCACTATGTAAACCCAGCTGCAAGACAGCATTACTCTGGATTCATTTAAATGGGCAGCAGCGATTTTGTGGCTTTTGAGAAAACTGCTCTGGAACACCTGGCTGGGATTAAGAATGAAGCCGTGAATGATATACCTTTCTGCCTGCCTTCCTATTTCATCCTCAGCAAGTGAACTTTGCTTTCAGCAGTAAAAAAGTGATAGCGAAGTTAAGGAAAACAGAGCAAGTTTTGGTTGGAAGGAAAACCATGTAGTCTTATTTTAATCATTTTTAGCTTGTCCTTAAATGCTCCACTTCAGACTGGTTTCAATCAGTTTGTTTTAAGTTAAAAAAAAAAAAAAACATAAAGTTGTCTGCTTCTTCTACCTTCACGGAGGAAGAGACGATCNCTGAATTATGTACGTGTTTGTCGGAAACAGGTCACTTTCATTCCAAATGCTCTCCCCCGCCTTCCACTTATTGTTTTAGGATTTGTCAGAAAACATGCTGAGAGGAAGAAGACTGAGGCTATGTCTTTGTCAGTGCAGAAACATGATCTTTATTTAGAAATCAGTGGGAAAGGAAAGCATGGCTTGGTCAATCTGACTTTTGGAACTTATAATTTCTTACATCAATACGTAATGTCAGTTTGTGGCTCGGGTGAAGTAAAAACTCGCATTGACTTGAATATGGCATTGTGAGGGAAATGCTGTACATTTCAGGTTACTCATTTTTATTTCTTTAAAAGACAATTAAAGCTATTGTATCTTTAATAATATATCACTCTCAGTACCTGAAAACTGAAAACAGGTGCAGGGACATCCTTTCATTGTTCTGATTGATCCTAATGACATTGAACTGGATCCACACATACATACTATTGAGCTTTTGAAAGAGTGGGCAAAACCATGTTGAATTGCAGGGGAGTTCAAGTATAATAACAGTGTAACAGTAACACTGGTCAGAGTCTTTGTGCAATAAGAAAAAGCAAAACTACCATTCATTTTACCTCCCCTGCAATTCAGCATGGTTCTGCCCAGTTGCTCACAAGTTCAATAGTGAGTAAGTCTGGATCTGATGCATTGTTCATTACATGAACATACCAAGATGATTTAGTTTGAAGGTCAATTTGGAACACTCAAGCACTCTATAACGTTGACTACAACTGACCAAGCCTGTATATAATGCCAAGCACACAGGGTTCTGATAATGAACTGAGCATCTGATTGGAGTAATTGGGAGGGAACTCCTCTTGCTTGCATGGAGTTCTCTCTCAGGTTCCTTACCAAAGGTTTCCATCCTCACTTAAAATGGGAAATGGGGTGTTCTGAATAAGGTGGTGTGCATTGGGCGTATCTATACTGTAACATTAGTCTCCTCCCTCTTCTCCCATCATACACACACCTTACCGTGTCGGCACTCCTGGGTAGGTGTTGGGAGAGCTTTGACACTACCCAAGGCACCATTTGACGTGGTAGCAGGGCAATTGCGACAGGGAGACAAATGCGGTAAGGAGCTCGTTAGAGGTAATTAATGAAACCTGGCTTTATGATGTTTAATGATGGAATACATACANTACCATTGAGGAGGAGCACCAGGAGCAGTATAACCAGAAGTGAGTGAGTGCCGGGTTTCTCCATTTATTTATATATATATATATATATATATATATATATATAAATATATATATATTCATTGTACTTCATTATCTTGTAAAAATCATTAATTTTTCAAATCCTATTTAGTATTATATAGTTTATTACATATTACATATTACTAAAAAGAGTTTACATTAATATATGTTACATGAGTTAATATATTCTCTGAGGCAGATATAACACAAGGCAAGAGTGACCTCTGTGTTCCATGTTCATTTATCATTACGGTTAAAAGAATAGTTATTGTTTGCAAAATAAAGACAGGTAGTTGTCTTCATCACTCATGAAACAGTTGCTTAATTATGTGCTTGGCATAAACAGGATCAAGGTCAACTTAGTTAAGAGTTTCAGACACAACTCTTTTAGTGGTGACCCAGACAGGCCAGTGACCTAAACTAATATTACTGTATATCCTGTCTGCAAAGTTGTATGGAGGGATTCATTCCCCTGCCATATCCCATTTCCTGCCTTTGTTAACATTGTTTGATAGTGTGAGAGGCCATTAGTGACTCTGTTGTTTTGCACAACTTCAACAGGTGCAATTTGAGTATATCCTGATGGCAATGCTGCTGTGGAAATTACACAATAACACAAGACACTTTACCAACGCACAACAATACTTTATTATGTGATTCTCCTTACATGATATAACATTTGTCATGGCACTTGTAGACACATTTCTGGAGTGTATTTATTAAGGGACCTAATAAACTAACATGAACTTATTTTGTTAACGTCTCTATGGGAGGCAGCGGGATTGACAGACAGTTGTTGTCCTTGAATGTCCCTTTCTGCTCCCTCTACTTATCCCCCACCCACCTCTACCCTTTCATTTCACCTTCCTTTCCATTATTATTAGAACAAGTGTTTGAGACAGTGGTGATAGAGCCTGTCGAGTCTGGAGTATGGATTACTTAACAGATACATATAGAAAAAAGGTTTTACATGCTAAAGCAACAAGATTCATTGTACAAGTAAAAAGCTGTTTGAACCAGTCACAAAATCTACAAAAGCCTTTTTGTTCATATTTTTTTTTTNATGAAAATGTAATACACTTTATTCCATTACTTAGATACCAGTGAGTGCATACATCAAATATATCCTTGCCAACAAAAAACAAACCCAAAACAAGCATAAGCAATTGCCTCTTATCCTGAATATTATACATTTGAATGAATTCCTTTTTTATTTAGAATCTTTGTGGACCATTTTGATGCCATTAAAGAGTTAACAATGTAACAACTGAAATGATCCAGGAATTTATTATTATTATTATATTTTGTTGGGCAAAGAAAGGATCTCTGAAACCACTGTCACATGGATTATCAGGTCACAGGAGGGCATACAAGCAGGTCCGGTGCTAGGTCTGCGGGCGCCCTAGGCAGACCTAGCACCGCGCCTCCTGCAAGTGAATGATGGGCTGCGAGATGACATCACATAACGTACTGCCGCAACGTGATGACGTCTCGCCACTTCAAAACCACCGCGGAGGGCGGCGAAGTGGTCCCGTCCCGTGGTTTTGAATTTTTTCCAGGTTTTTTTTAACAATGAATTTTTTTCCCCTCCCTGGCTGCCGCCCTAGGCAACAGTCTGACTTTGCCTGCGTACAAGGTGCAAAACCATATTGGATTGCAAGAAAAAGCTAATTTAAACAGTAAAAATAGAAAAATGTAAAGATTTTTCACCCAAGTATAATTTACAGAGTACACACAAAGCAGTATGTGAATTACATACAAATACAAAGTATTCATTTGCATGCAATAATCAGATCTACACTTGCACTTGGTTGTCCTTATTAGCTGGTGCCTGGATCAGAAACCTCCAGCAGCGATTGCAGCAGAGGGTTACACGATAGTGTCCCTTCCTTTATATATCCCTCTCAGTGCTGGGGACCAGATACCACCTGGACGGGAGTACCGGGAGCTGCGGAACAAGGGAGATTAGTGGAATACTATTTGCTGATGCGCATAAGTACAAGTACTATTGAAGTGGAGCCCCCTAATTTAAAGGTGCATCACTATTTCTCCTCTATGTTCTCCTCTATGTTGAGGAACGAGGGCAGAGAAGGGGGAGTTCCTAAAGTTTCCTAACGGAATAAACTGTCACGTGGATATTCATAAGGATTCCTGTTAAGACATATATTGTTTCTATCATAGAGTCCCTATATGAACATATTGGGAATCCCCTCGCTATAGTACGAGTGTGTTATTGTTTTTTAGCTGTCCTCTCTTGTTTCCAAACTCTGGATCTGGTTGTTTAACACCCAAATAATGTCACCAAGATTATACTATATACTATACCAAACAAGTGGTACATGTAACACTGGTGGTACGTAAACCATTCTTTGGAGGTACAGTAAACGGAACATCTAGGTTATATGGAGAAACAGTACCTAGAAGTATTTATATTTAAACCTGGAGCAATACTAGATGGCAAAGGGTCTAAAATAATAATAAGAGTTGGCATGCTGATAGCAGGATCATAGTGAGGGTGGAAGGAGGGATAGACTGGGATTGGCAGTTTTACTTTTACTGATTCTATAGTGGGTAACTGGTACATACCTAAAAATAGATGAGAACCACTGGTCTAGGGTATTATAAAGCAATATTCAGTCAGTTTACCAGTTTGTTAACTTCCTTTTTTACAAGTAAACCATGGAGTGTTTTGTGTCTGTTGAAACAGTTATGTGGTTTGTTTTAAAACATAAAGCCTTGTCACATTTACAACTATTGTATAATAGTACATCTGAGTTACTGTCTGCGTTATCTGTGCTATTTCATTGTTCACTTTCTACCTGCTGTCTAAACAGAAACATATTTGCTGCTTCTCTGCAAGATATCAGATACAAAACTTGCAAAGATTGCAAACCCAAGCTGAGTGTTTGCTGTAATCTCTTTACAATTGTTTTTTTAATTGCAGGAAAAGATGCATCCTGAGATTTGTTCTGCTTGTATAATTTTCAGCCTCTTTAGTTACGATTTACGGATTGCAAAGCCGTCACCAATTATTATGTTATATCTATTTGCACTACAGTTATAAGATAATTATGTATTTTTAGATCCTAATAAGTGCTGTGTTTCCTGGTCTAAATGACTATACCACCTGTAATGGTTCTATTAAGTAGTTGGAATGGAGAACAACATTGACTGTACACTTCCTCATTTTTATAAAGCCCTGTCTTCTTTATCCTAACAGTATGACTCAGGTTTGGCATTAAAATGTTGTATTGGTATAACTCTGGTTGATCGAGGGATGTCAGTAATTTAGTTGAAATGGGTAAAAGTCATCACAAAATGAATGTCATTAAATTATACACAGCTTCCTGTGAGCATTAGTAGTTACATAAGGGGTTGGCTTTGTGTAAATCACATACAACTACAGTAGTCATAATTAGAATTACTTCATCAACCGGAATCAGTACACAATTGTATTAGTACAGACATACCCATACTGTCAATCTCATACACATTTGCAATATGCCTCTTAGAGAATTCTGTAGGTTTGTAAACATGCAGTTCACTCTATGCCCACTTGAGGTCATCCTACAGTGTTTTTCTTCCCAGACTGCTTTTTTCCCTCTCCTTCCTGTTTCTCAATCCCAACTTAAGGCCCTGAAGAGGACAGTGACTGAGTTACAGAAGGCTACTAATCACCCAATCACCTCTCACAGCCACATTTTTATTTATGTTTTTAACGTGGTTTTACAAATACTGGATACTACATTCTATTTTTTAATAGACAAAAAATAATTTTTGCCAGTCTTTAGTGTACTAAATCTTAGATTTTAAAGACCGTCAAGTAAGGTACATTTACTTAACCAAAATAATGTGGTTATTTATATTTTACTTAATTGGAATAGAGACATTATTTAGGATTAAAAATAAAGAAATCAATAAAAGCCCCTGTACTTTATATTAATTACATTTATAACTATTAAAGCTTCATATGTAAGGTAAATAAATTTCTCGTAATCTCTTAATCTAAACAATTTTTCTGTATTTATAATAGGCATATACATTTAATCAACTCATACTACTTCAGATCCAGTCTCATAAAAATACTCCAGCATTATAGTCATAAATAGAGTCCTTTAAACTGTCAAAATCTTTCTACAGCAAAATACTTTTATATCTACTCCACAGGATGATTACACTTATTTTCTAAAGCTTTGTTTCTCCAATGAATTCTACTTCTAATTTACAGGGCAGCCAAAGGGGAATGTTTGCCGCTATATTTTCTCTTTTCATTATGAAATCATTTAAACATCCTTATAGCAATGTGTAGATGTCCTGATTTGTGCAACTCCACAACTTAATGGACACATACTTGTGTGTTTATGTTGTAAAATTCTGATAGTATTACCTTTATGGCTAGCAAAATGAACTTACATATAGCTGAAACCAGGGATCGAAGTGGCGGTATATACGGGGGTATGCCATGCACTTCTTCCACTGATGTAATTGAAAAACAGATCATTTCCATTGACTTCTATTATTTTCTGTATTTCCATACCTCCACCTCCTAGGGAAAATCACCCCGTTTGTTGGTGCCGATATTCCACAAAAACGAAGTGGTTCAGGGGGGTTGCTGGTCGCATCGGCTGCCGGAGTCTCTTNTCCTGAGTCAGTGAGTCCCGGCAGACGGATGTGACGTCAGGGGGCGCTTATGAATGAGCACTTCTGATGTCACTTCTGACTTCCGGATCTCACCAACACAGGAAACCCCGGCAGCCGATGCGGCCAGCATCCCCCCTGAACCACCACCGTTTTAAGTATATGAAGGCCGCACATGGTGATCATTAGATCGACATGTACGGCCCTGAACCACCGATGATGCGGCCGGCCCAGGTGCCAGTCTGCCTCTGGAACAGATTCAGACATTAGGTGCTATGGACTTACTCACAACTTACTCAATAGTGGGAAAAACCATGTTTAATTGCAGGGGAGGTAAATTTCATTAGCTTCAAACAACTAGCCCAAGTGTAACAGTAACACTGGTCAGTATCTATATGCAAAATGCAAAAATAAAGTATTCTCCCTGCATACACACAATAACATTCATCATACCTCCCCTGCCTAAAGTCTGAATGGTCCATAGTGAATGCACAATAAGGTGGTTACCATACAATTGCACCCTGTCCAGATGAAAACAAGCAATATTTCCTTCAAAACATTTGCTTTAGTCACAGGTCATGTCAAGTCCAGTGGAACGGTACTGCACAACCTATTTTAGCCCATTGTGTGGATCAATGGTCGAAGTAGAAATTTACAAGTGGTGGAATGGACATTTTGAAGTGGGGGTATGGAAAATAATACAAATGAATGGAAATATAAGGTTTATCCAGTTAAATCAATGAAAAAATGACAGTATGGCATAACACCTTTATAGACCCCCACTTCCAGCCCTAGTTAGGATTTCATACTTCAAACACAATACAAAATATGAAATTGCTGCTGGAGCAACAGAGGCCAGATAAATATATACATTATAAACAGTATAATCATAATTGTTTTCATGACGTTGTTTGTGTCATTCAATGAAACTGTTGGGAGCTAGTAGCTTAAAACAGTGCCAGTAATGTATTTATAAACAGCACACAGCACTCCAGCACTGTCTTAAGCTGCCATCCTCTGGCAGTTTGTTTAGAGTTCTATGAGTGCACGGAGGACAGTAGTCAAGGACAGTCCCCTCTCCTCCAGGCCCTATAAGAGCTGAATCCACACAGTTAAGTCACTGACTGGCTATGAGGAATTGGCTATAGATATATTATATTATTATAATTCATTTGTATAGAATTCACCTATTCAGCTGAAGTTTCCAGAGGACATAAAATATTGATTATTACCAGTCCCATTAGAGTTTGCAGTCTGAAATTTTTTATTTTTACAGTTTTGAATTTGTCTGTTTAGCCATATATTACTTTAAATTTGTTTTTCTTTTTGCATCTGCATTAGAAAAATATTATAACATGCAGTATGCTACATTTATCATTTATGTTCTAAAAAATGTGTTCATTTATCCACTTGCTGGTAATTTAATACATTATTTTCATGGCACACTCTGTACACCAAGCTTACTTGACATGTTTGCCTTTTGAATATTTCCCTGAGGTTGATTTTTAAAGTTGACAGGCCTGTGGAAGTAAAACTTCTCTGGTTATAATAAAAATAAGAAAGAAAACTTGTATTTATACATATAGCAAGGGAGAACAGTTTCACATATGAAGACATTGTGCTTCTAGTNAAGTAATGCAAATGTGTATGAAATGAAAGGTATATACTTACAGAAAAAACTTAATATAATAATTGTACATTGCTTTTAGTAAAACATATTCTGATGGAATAGTAGTCTGGGAATATATGACTTTGGACCAGATTCAGAATTTATTTTTCTGATTGCTAGAATTGGAAAATGCCCCCATTGATAATGCAGTGCATGTGTACAGGCCACAGTACCAGATGGTCCAGATGATCCATATTCAGCCTGCTAATTTCAAGATGGGACAGTCACGGGACATAGCTGGAACACTCGGTTTGAGGGGGGGAGGGGGGGTATGGTAATTGTACAGTAAGGGCTGGTTTCAGGACTGAATGAAGGCCTCCACTGATATAAAACTTGTGTTTGCACTCTGCATACCAGTACTTTCTTATTTCAGAAATCAAATCTGTTTTTAAATCACAGACATGTATTCCTATACATATATCGTCACAGTAAAGTCTTTTACTAACTAACTGAAACGTCAGTGACAGCACAGATCTACATGCAGGAAGGCCGCTGTGTGACATAGGTGACAATAAAAAACAGCAGTCTATCCACAGTTTAGTGTTTCAGACAATGGTGGTGGATGGTAATGGTGAGACGGAGCTGGCTGCTGTTTAATCTGATCAGTCTCTGGTGGTATAATGTTTTGTATAAGAAGAGACTTAAAAGATGCTTGCTTCTCCTTAGTAAGATGAAATGCAGGAAGTCTCTCCCTCTACATTTACCCTGCCTGAAACAGCACCATATTTGCTAAAACCTCAGTAATCACGGATATAATGATGTAACTAATGGCATCACATACCTTGCTCCATCTGCTTAATGGTACATATATCACTCCTCTTCTTTTTATGCCAGGCGCACAAGACACGTGTTTAAAAATGAAAGTGTGGTCTAAAGACACTTATGTAATCAGTTCTCATTTGTTAATGACATAGATGGTATTTTCCATGTGCAACATCATTTTCTGAACACACAATCTGGATTTCTAAAGGAAAACCATTTGACATTGAATATAGTTATTATAAGGCAAAACCTGTCTTTCCAGCAACTTTTGTATAAATACCAAAATGGGTTTAACTGTGTATATTTAGTTTATAATTGGGTGCTTCTAAAGCATGGAACTAGTTTACCTTCCGAGTTAACAACTAAATATAGAAGTTTGCTTATTTTCTGAGCATAATTGCAGAATATCCATCAAGGGAAAGCCAAACCACAAGCATGAAACTCTTTTTTACAAGTCTACAGTACTTTTCCAGATTTAAGAAATGTAGATGCTAGCAGTTTTCCAGAGCAGAAATATCCTTCTCTTAATCCCTTTATGTAGTTTAAACTAATATAACAATGACACAGGGTCAGATCCATATATATATATATATATATATATATATATATATATATATATATACATACATACACGGAAATGGAATTTAAAGAGAACGGAACAAGCTAACTGGTAATCTGAAACCAATTTCTAAAATGAATGGCTACCCTGTGTAAAATACCATTTGTCTGCTAAATTTACCTGCTAGGATCTTTTCGATGTACTGAAACAATTTACTGCAGTTTTTAATTAACTTGAAACAGCTGATATACACTGAAACAGTAAACTTCGTCTAGTTCAGATGATATCTAACAGATGACTGTTAGTAAACTGCCAGAACTAAAAATGTGTTCCTTTAACAAGTTCATGTGGTGGTGATTTTAAATGAGGTGGCAAACTATATGATGTCATTACTTGTTATCCATATCTAAGTAACAAAAACAATGGATGTACAAGATGTATTGTCTCCACTGTTAAGTTAAACACCATTTTCATTACAACATTTATTTCTAAGACGTTGGAGGACATTTTCTGCATGATATCTTTTCCAGATCATTTATTATTTTTTCCTACTTGCTTGTTTCATGAACCTAGTTATAGAATTTCAACTGCAGGCACTTTATGTTAAGGATAAGACTATCTCTTAGTAACTGCTGAGACCTTATACTTATTTTCGGGCAAAAAAAGAAGAATAAATACAAAAAAATGTATTGTGCCTTATTCGGAACAAAATTCAGGCAGGTGGAACATGGGACACTTGGGAGGTATGCTCTGATGACCTGACCATGCCCTATAAGTAAAGGAAACCAGAAACTTTGTACCAAGTCTGACCTCAGCGGTTAATGAGTCTTCATCTGATGTGAAGGGATGCACTGGTATCAGATAAACCACACAGACTGTAATTTTGTTTTCTTTATTTTTTAAAGTTTGGTTTAGGCTTTGGAGTGTTATTTGTTCTGCACTGATGTTACACCTTGTGACCTTGTGAAAATAAGGGGCTAGGGGCTACTTTTTTGTGTGTGTCTGGGGGGGGGCAAAGCCATTCATATTGTCCTAAACCTATGCAATATATTTCCTTTAATTGTTTTTTATGATATTTATTGTGATAGATATTGAGATAGATAGATAGATAGATAGATAGATAGATAGATAGATAGATAGATAGATAGGAGACAGATAGATAGATAGATAGATAGATAGATAGATAGATAGGAGATGGGTGTGACCAGTGCTGAGTGTGCAGTCAATTACATGTGGGCCTATTAATCACACCTTACCCCTTCATCAAACAGTTCCCTTTATCACACATACAGCACTGGTGTACTAGTGCATTAGGGTGAATGTCAGGAACTGCCTGAAGCTGCTTTATATGTGTATGTGTGGACCTTTTTTCATATGCAGGCCTGGGGCTGTATTCCCATCCGCCCCATTGTTAATCTGGCCCTGTAAATGCATATACTCAGTGTCGGACTGGACCACCAGAGAACAGGAGAATCCTCTGGTGGGCCCCAAGACCTAGCATTATTTCTTTATAACTGAGGGCAGGCCCCAAGAATGATTTTCTCTGGTGGGCCCAAGGTACCCCAGTCCGACACGGCATATACTCACAAAGCTGCTGCGCCAAATATCCTGTGTTCGAACACAGGAGAAGTGCCGGTATGGCATAGCCCCGTATACCCCCCTATCTATATATATATTATGCATAGCTTAATTGAGAAAATTCCACCAAGGTTGTGTTGAAATAACATGAGTCACTCTTATCTGCAGAAGTAATTTTCAGAACACATCATTTAGTAAAACTAAGTTTTCCTCAGAGCTTGTTTGTAATTTATTTCTGAAACCAGTGTAATGGTACTTGAACAATGCTGGTACTTCACCTCTCACATTTATACATTAAAATGTTTATATAAAGATGACTAGATGAGGACATCATCTGACTATGCCAGAATAACAAGTCATGATGTGCATAAAAATAAGTATTATAGCTGCAAAAATAATTCCAATTTGTTATTTTTATTTTAAACAATGATAAATGATGTTTACATTTTACTCACTTCATATACATGATTTGATTCTTGGTGGCATTATTGTAAGGGGATCATTCATTCAAACGCCCAGCATCACGCTTCAGACCAGTGTAGCCACATGGTCTGACAGAAGTTAGACGTGTACTTTAGTTAACTAAGAGTAGCCAGTACAGCCATATTGTTAATTGCACAACAAAAACTCTCATCATTGTGAAGCTGGTGTGACTGTTACATGTCATCAACACAGCAGTGAGTGTGCTATGGAGGATGAAGAAAGATATAAGGGCACATTGGATGACTGTATGTATACAGGGGTAACCAGGATGGTTGGACGCATATAGGGGCACTTGAGATGCCTATACACACATAGAGGTCACAAAGGACACATGAAATACATATATAAATGGCACACATAAAGATAAAGACATATACAATAAAGATGACTGAGACATACAGGGCAAAATGGCTGGAGGCATAGGGGGATACAAAGGATGACGGAGGTGTAGAAGGATAAAAAGAATGGTTAGAGGTGTACTGGGGCAGAAAACAATGGGCTGAATCCATACAGAGACACAAAGGATGGCTGGAGGCATACAGGGCAAAACACAATTACTGGAGGCATATAGTGGTACAAATTATTATTGGGGCATAAATGTAAAGAAAGGGATAGTTGGAAGCATACTGTGTCAGGATAAAGTTTTACTTGAGTCATAAAGTGGTACAAAGGATGGCTGGACGCCCACATAGATCGGAAACATTTAAATTGAATATGGTTGCTTTTTATTTGATATAAGTGGTACTATTCTAGTTAGTGTGACCTCTGTTAGTGATCTAGCTGTATAGTCTGTGAAGGAGGAAAAAGAGTATTTTTCTAACAGACAGAGTTTAATAAAAACACTGTATATTTGCATACCATATTCCAACTGCTTCAAAGTTAATATAAGTTCATGGGGAACAAGAATAACACTTTACAACTGCCTAAAATGTTCAAAGTGCCCATAAATGTATATCTTTATATACCGGTATTAGAAATATATGTAAACCATTTATATAAATTATCTTTCTTCAACATATTAAACTCTTCAAATGGCAACATAATTGATACAGCTATCCCATAATATCTGAAACAAAACTCCCCCTGTTAACTTCCCTTGTAATAAAACCCAAATCATCTAAGGATACAGATGACAAATCTTATCCAACAGCATTTTACAGCTGTGGTGCATAAAACTCTGGCAAGTTTTCAGGTATTTGCCACAGTGGTCTGCAATTATAAATTCCCCTTTAGGGTTTTTAGACTTAGTCTTTCGTGAACAAATGTTCAAAGTTAGATTTTATAAATGGTTTTAGCGTGCCTGTACCAACATTTTATAAGGATATAATTCCTTGGATAGTTTGAGTATGTGTCAAATTTGGAAAATTATTGATATAATGCGAATGAAAGGAAAATATAGGAAAAAAGAGCAGAAAATAACCATGGAGAGTGTTTAGTATAAAAATGTGAGACTTGTGTTTACATTAAATACTTTCAGCTAGTACAGGGAACGGTTCCAGCAAGCTGCATTTATCAACTTTATTTCTCTTGATTTACATGCATTTAAAGTGAGTTTGAAAATAATGGGTTATTACACAAGGAAATTGCTATCTGGTAAAGGCTATGTGTGTGCTTTCATATATGCTTGTACATGGACCACAAAGACATTTCTTGTATTTTATATTTTGATTTAAAGCTGTAATAAATAAAATATGGTTGTTGTTTTTAAGTTATGAGTTATTCCCATTTGCACTCTTATGTCAGTAAAAATAAACTACACTATACTATACGCAATACATGTTTATTCAGTGTGCGATAAGTAATAAGAGCTAAAGAACAGAATCTAATCATTTTATTCAGAGTTCATTAGTTTATAAACATACCAAATACAAGATATACCAAATACCAAATATAAAGGTATTTTTCATTTGAATTATTTTTTAAGCTGTATTCATACATAGATGTGCAAAGCAAAACCCATAAACATAAACACCTGTTTCATTTGTTCCTTTATTCCTAAAGAATCATGTGCACCCTTTTCTAAATAGTCCTTCCTGGGCCAAAGTTTTCCAGTTGGTAGGTGTGTGTTCTCCCAGCATAGCTGCTTCTGAAACGCAGTACAAAATTATGACTAAATGGTATAGAGTTCCATTGTGCAGATGGAAGAGGAGCCTTTCTCCACATCTGGTGTACCGAATACTACCATACGGAACCAAATAATCCACATTTTTGGAGATATGTCCAAAGAATGTCCTAGCCACCAGAGAATTCTGGCTCCTTTCCCAAGAGGGCTGGATTTTACATCATCACGCACATTTGTAGACCGACTGCAACTTCAGCTGACTCCAGGGCCCGTCTGATTTTACCCCCTAGCCCGGCAGTCATGGCTTTACAATGATACCTTGCTTATAGTGTAGCTGGCACAGTTTTATGAATTACTTAGTCTAGGGGGTTACATTTACTAATCAGGGAGATTGCAGGGTGATTGAAGAGTGGGGATGTTGCCCATAGCAACCAATATTACTATGAAGATTCAAGCTCTCATTCTCCAGTATGTAAAATTAAACTAAGAGCTTGAATCTGATTGCTATGTGCATCATCCCCACTTTTCAATCTCCCTGCTTAGTAAATTTAGGCCTAGGCCTTATAGGCTTGTTATTCTTCGGATACTGTCTTCACCCTCAGAATCTGACCCACTGTGTAAATAAGCTCAATGCATGTATGTTCCTCAATTCTTGTTTTCGCTGTTCGAGTTATTGTTTGTCCTGATTCTTACTGTTTCTGAGGACATGCATGCCTGTTTAATCTTTATATACTGTTTTGTACCCAAAAACTGTTAAATAAGAATATGTAAAAAAAAAAGTCCTCCCACAATCCTCTCCTTCAGTGTCATCTCTCCTCAAATAACCACCTACCAACTGTAATAAAAATTCCTGCGCTCCTAACATACGTCTCCCAAGAGCTTAATTTGTATGACACCCTCTCAAGACCTCTTATCATCTTATCATCATTAGAGCTTGACATTTTGAACCCTATAGCTTTCCATACTCATGACGCATTCCGTAGCTTTCCATACTTATGATGCATTCCTCACTGTTTTCCTTTTATACTTGTATGCTCCCATGACCATGTGTCACCTGCTTTCATTTTACTTTCCCAGCCTTCACTCAATCGCCACCCCTATAAATTCTCTAAATTAGGAAAACTAAATCTGTATGCATTGAATTCTACCTTGCTCTAGTGTCAGTTTTGACTTATTTGTAAGATTTGCATATTCTGTTATTCTGTAGTGTATATTACTGTAGCCATTTCGTAATACTCAAAAACATCATCATCATGTTTGATATTTAATCAAGTTTGATTAAACTATAAACTATACTAGTTGTTCGCTGAATAATCCAGTTTACTTATATTTAATCAGTTTATCAGTGTTTTTTTTCATAATTTTCTTAATACGCTTTACACAAGTTCATATAAATCATCAGTTCTCCTAATTCCCTGAGCTATGTTGACATAACTGTTGTTTTTGCTCAGAGCATGTCAGACCCCATAAAAAAGGATTGGTTTCCCTAAGAAATATGCACTTTTCTTCTTTCACAAGTTCTAATTATTCATGCCAGTCAACATCTTTTATCATTATCCATATTTCTGTGACAGCTGCTCTGAGGATTGTCCATTTCTTACATCCCAAAGGTCACATTCATCAATTACTGTGTTTTTCTCCATTTCTCTCAGTATCTATACAATCACCAAAACTTGGCTTGATAGGTACTGCTAAAACGTTCCTGCTGCTCTGCCTCACAGCAGTCTATGTTTCCACTATACTTCCTGCTGATTTACTTTTATTTTTTGATTATTACTTTGTGCCATTTTTGGCAGTTTAATTGTATTTAATAATAATGAACCGTTTAGTTGTGCTTTTTATTTCTTTATTTTTTCAGTTTGTGTCCCACTATCGCAACAAATAGAATTGGAGTTATTTAAACAGTCACCAAATACAACCCATGTAATTGTAAACTGATTTGGAAAGGAGTATTAAATATTTTACAGAGGATGTAAAAACTATTCCATAAAATTATAAAAGCTACAGTATACTACATTATAGTAACTATCAAGCTTTTTTGCTATATCCCAAACATTTCAGGAACTACTTCTGGAATATAGTCAATCAAGAAATGAGGGCTGTGTAGGTTAAGTATTACAACTATGCAATGGATGAGATTATGATTGGGAATGATCTGACGACCAGTGGAGGTGTCTATTAATGAAGATGCAATTAAGGATGGTCCAGTGTTGATTGAAAGAGCTGCATTTTTTCTATAGGGGATTGGAATGAATATGACAGATGACCGTTCACATTTAGCTTTGAGTAAAAGTTGAAAGTTTGGTTAATTTGGAAGTATGTTGTGATGAGTAGAAATCATATTGCCTGGTAATTTTAGTATTAAAATAAAAGTATCCAAGTTTGTTTTGTTTTAAAATAGAAAGGTACTACAGCAACTGCGATTATGCTTCCCCTACTGTTGGAAACGCACATCCTTAGCCTACCTGGGAATTCATATTCCTAATTCCTTGGAAAATATCTTTAGGGAAAATTTAGGCCCTCTCTACACCCAATTATCGTCTCTTGCCTC